>UXGC01000731.1:0-60647 GCA_900480045.1 Eurytoma adleriae | reverse complement strand
CATTGCATTTACAAAGAGAGTAACTTATCAAAGACTGCTGAAATTTTAGGAAATATTTGATAGGAATTCAGTAGTATCACTCAGACTGTGGATAGACATTACACTTACAAGGTAGGTGAGTGTCTCATCTACTTATCATAGGCTGCTGAAATTTTAATTAATATTTTAAAATAATTCAATAGTATAATTCCGGCTGAAATCTGACATTATATTTACAAAGAGAGTGTCTTATCATCTTGCCATAGACTTTACCTAAATTTCAAATAATGTTTTATAAAGAATCCAGTAGTATAACTCCAAATTTAATCGGTCATTGTATTTTTTTTTTTTTAATTTTGGAAATAAAAAACGATAAGAGAAAAACCTCGACGTTTTTAGGCAATTCGATAAATAAATTTTTCGCGAAATTCAATAATACATAAGCGATGTCAAACGAAAAATATACAAAGTGCGGTTCAAAAAAAAAAAAATGAAAAAAAAAGAGAGATCCTCTTTTTAACTGAGGCACGCAGCGATGTCTATTTTTTTCCAATAATGGCTTTTTCCCTTCGCCGATTGCGCGCGACGCAAAAATCCTCGGGAAAGCGAAATCGCATTACTCTGATTATTTGCATAGGCGGGCGGCCGTAAAGTCGGCCTCGGCGAGCCGCACAGAATAAACGTCATTTCGCTGTCAAAGGAGCGTGCGGCCCATTCAAAAAGCGTCGCCGCGCGTATTTATTGAGTCGCGGAGCAAAAAAAAAGGAGAATCCGAGGCTTGAAAGAAATGCGGAAAGTGAGAAGCGAAAGAGATAAATCGACGTGGACTCTTTGTGTCGTATAAATAGCGCGAGGTGATTGAATGGTTAAATTTACTTTTATTTTTCTGATTCCACGTAAATGGGTAGATAATTTATTTTCAGCTTAGGACTAGGTAGTTGAGATTCGTGGGAAATTTTAAGTATTTAAAAATTTATCAAAATGTAATATTACAATTATGGACTTACAGGTGTAGTTCATAGAAGGCACCGCCTGTTGCTATGTTGTACTCGATACTACTTTACAGTGTACTGTATATCTGGTCAAACATAACAAGAAAAAAGCAGATTCTCTGCTAATAAAATAACTAACTTTTTTATTACTTGTTTCTTATTGCTAAGAAAATAAATGTCAAAAGATTCGTGTGAAGGCAAGTGACAACATTTCATCCAAATGTATTTTTCTTCTCGGATAAACTCCAAAATTTCGGGAAGCTACAGATATTTATACTCTAGTAAAAGTTTAGTTATATATTCAATACCTAGATAAGAAATAAGTTTTTATGTTTCTATCCATCACAAAGGCACTATAAAAAGATGAAATCAGTATTTCTCGTTTGTCACGATTTTATCTCACTTTTACCTAAAACCGACGAAACTTTTTAATACCTTGAAAAGTTGCAAAACCGAACCCTCTAAATCGTTCGAATTCCATGAAAAAAAAGACAAAGGCCTTTGAAAAGCGAGAAAAGCGCCAAATCTGGTTCAAATTCGATTCGTCAAATCTAATCCCATGTGTGCGCAATCAAAGCGGCCGCCTTTTCTCACCATCACAGCGACGAGCCGCACAACAAAAGCGGCTCCCGTCTGTTTTGCCGGAGCAGCCGTCGATCTTCGGCCAAAACTGGGCGGAGCTTTCCTCGTAAGACGCCACTCGCGCCTTCCCCGTGACTTGTCATCGAGTGGACGTCATCGAGTCGAGTGTTAGAGGATGGATCGTTGATGCCCGTAGCAGAGGGGGGCCGTTTCGAGGAGGAAGAGCGCCAGAGATTTTTTCATCGACCGTTGCCCTTAGTTAGATCGAGTGTCGACGATAACGGGCTTCGGAACGACGGTAATCGCGTGCGAAATTCTCGAGAAGTTTCAAGGACCGTGATTTCACGCTCTTCAAAGGCGCGGGGTTATAAGAATTTTCGAGTTATCAATGTAGCGGGAAATTAATTTTTAATGAGTATACGAAATAAAAGTAACATTGTTTGTATTAAAATTTACTGAAACAAGTAAATATGCGAAAGTAATATATTTTTAATTAAAAAAGAAACAAATAAATTCGTTCAGACACCATTGAACATTAATACATGTATCTAATCATGGATTTTCAATAACAATTAAAGCAGAATATGACATTATGCTATTAAGTCAATTTTTAAACTGCAAAAAATAGTTGTTTCTCTTTGTCGGTAAAATATTTAAATAGAATTTAATTAAATGCATATTAAACAGAATTTAATTAAATGCAGAAATCGATACTTCTGACAAATGATTCAATGCTACGTATTTTTATCTCTAAATCTGAAAAATGTGAAATTAATTTAGAAAATTTGAATAGTGACATGTTACGTGAAAAGTCGTTCACTTATTCAATATGTGAACTACTTTTCGCATGTAATATACCACTATTCATTTTTTAAAATTAATTTCACATTTTCTGATTTAGCCGATAAAATTTCTGTGAAATAATTACTTGCATTTGTAATTGTTTTACGTAAAATCGATTCTTATATTTCATTTTATGAACGAGCTAATTAATCGCTCTCACAAATAAACCACAGACTTCTCATTTACCACCAGAAAAAATTTTTATTTTCGAACCCCTTTCAACCCTCAAAAAATTATCGGACACCGGTTGAAAAAGTGGGACAGGTAACGCGCGGCGGGCGCGGGGGGAGGCAATGAGCCGGGCGCACGCGGCGCGCGGGAAGTAAGTTTTAACGAGGGTGCGAGGGGGGCCATAAATGGGGTGCGAAAGTGTTGGGGCGGACGCGCGAAGCGTACGCCGTTGCCGCGCTCGCGCACACCGGAGCGCGGAGTGGCACCTTTCCGAGCCACTGATCCGAAGATCAGAGTCTCTCTCTCGGGCGACAAGCTCATCCGAAAAATGTCAAAGCCAGCGCGCGCGTTACGCCTCGCCTCGCCTCTCGCCGTCCCCCGGCAGCGCCGTTTCCCTCCCCCGCCTGCGCGCGCGCGCCATCCCCCCATTATACGATGACGCGAGCCTGTTGCAGGCGGGATCCCGCGTGCGCGAGGGTGGGACCGGCTAATTTCGCTCCCTTGCGAGCATTTTAATAGGTCGCCGTTTAACGCGGCTGGGCTGCGCTTGGCGTACGTTTTTTAATAAGTTTTTTCTGGCTAATTTCACGGATCGAAGTATGGAAGGGATGATTCTTCTTTTTTTTCTTTTTGAAGGTTATGGTTAAACTTTGAAAAAATATACAGGGTTTAGCGTATAATTCTTTATTTGTTTAAAACACTAACAGGCAGAATGAAGATGATAAAAAATCAACAAATTGTTTACTGCTATATTATTATTTTCTGTTTGTTAAATCTTGAATACGGTAATCAATAATAAAATATAATGTAAAAGAAATATATTATAAATACAATCAAAAGGCTTGAATAGTAGCAATGTACTGTGAAGTCTGAGGCAGGGCGTTTGCATGTTATGAAGTCCAGTTATTACCACAGAAAAAATGTTGTAAAAATTTAAATATTTTTATATTTACTTATGAAAATTCAATTTTAATTTCTTATTATCGTATACAAAATATGAAATACGCATTTATTGGTTTTCATTTGGTTTGGGAATTTTGTGTTTCAATAAGAAGATTAAGTCAATACTTTGCATTAACTTTGCATTAACGTACAAACCAAAAGCCGAAGCAGATATTTGATACAGTCGGTATTAAACATGTATTTCCGCATAAAGATAACCTTTCTACGGAATGTTTTCGTTTTATCTTTTTAAATAATTAAACGAAGAAGCAAAAAAATTAAATACGTTTAAAAAACAGTTTAACTGCTATTTTTTATTAAAAACATTGCAGAGAATCAAAATAATAAGAAGAGAAACTCTCCTTCTACTTATTCAATGTTGGTCATATCTATCTTTCTTGTAATGAAAAGTACTCTGATGTCTAATATATATGTCTAGGGCATAAAGTAATGTCCCTAATCCATTTGCCACTCGCAGATGAAGCCTGGGCCCAAAAATTACTCTACGTCTTTGTAACGAAAAATAAATAAATCCAATAAATTGAAAAGGAAAGTGATTTTCATAAAAAATATAGCTTTTTCTACAAGTGGAACCTTAAAATAACGGCGGACGTACCGCGGGATAGCGCACGTCCGAGCTGCCGTACGTCGCGGCGACAATTAGTTAGTTCGGCCGTGCCGATCAAAGAGGCGACGCGTCGCCGGCTCCGCGGTACCGTGACGAATTTCGCATTCCACGGGCGAGTTCGCGAAAGTCCATCCGCCGTCTCCGCCGGCTAAACTTCTCGCTATCAAATAATCCGTGGAAGGGCGAAGAGACACAGTTTTGGACACGAGGCACGGCAGAGAGCACAGTGGAGGATAGGACGAGAGAGAGAGAGAGAGAGAGAAAGAGAGAGAGAGAAAGAGAGAAAGAGAGAGAGAGAAAGAGAGAAAGAGAGAGAGAGGAGAGAGAAGGGAGAGAGAGAGAGAGAGAGAGAGAGAGAGAGAGAGAGAGAGAGATGGGGGAGAGGGGGTCGGAGAGAGCTACGTAGGTTACTACGTGCGACTGCGGGAACTGTCGCACAGTTAATGAACTTAGCGCTCGAAGTAAGAGAGAGGTCGGGAGGGCTGATGGCAAGATGTTCGCTAAGGGAGTACGTCGATAGTCGACGGAAGAAGGGACGGAACTTCGTTTTCAAGGAGACAGCCTAAAGTGTACTCTGCGAGATGTGCCTTCGACGAAGTGCTGCGTATTTTCTCTTAACTAATTTTTGTTTATATTCGATAAAGTAAAGCTTCTCTTACGCCTATAATTAGATTAGATCTGTTAACGATATTTAAGGATCGATATTAATCGACGAATAAATGAAAAAAATTGTTTGCGAGCATTTTCAGTAGTATAACTCAGGATTCTGTCTGACAGTATACTTGCATTACCTATAAGGGACTACATGAAGTATTCGTACAAAAAAGATATTTGCATACGAATTTATTCTCTGCATTGAAAAGGAAATATCGAAAAAGTTACCTTCTTGCAATTATCTCTACTGATTGTCGCATGAAATCGCAATTTTTCTACTTATTTTAGTAAATTGTACCCTTTTTTCAAAATTTCCTTTATTTCTATAAAATAACTTTTTTTTGAATGTTATGTTTTATAAATTCTAAACAATAACAAGAGTTTTGTACATTTTCTGCATTTCCCTACACGTTAATCCGCTAAATTAAAATTAAAATAAAATGTTAAAAACAATGCGCGTGTATAATTAACATATTTGCAGAATCTAAAGAATTTTATTAACAGTATGTTAATGCACCTGCATCAGTAGTAGTGATCACAGTTTAGTCCGCCGATAAGTTTTTCCATGTACAGCAACAGTAACAATTTTAATCCGTAAGCTTTACTTACAAATTTTATCGGAATTCTTTTTTAATTATCAGCTTTTCAAAAATATAAAATAACGAATTAATCAAACAAACTGTAAGTCATTATTTATTTAGGGTATAAAAATAAAATCTATTCATTATCTTATATATTTTTTTAAAATTAAATCTGCAAATCACCGTAAGCTATTCATTAGAAGCGCCAGGCTGTGCACTATTAATATGAAAAAAAAGTGTTCGTCTCACTTTGACCCCGTGCAAAGCCCGACGAAACGTCGCTCAGCGGCGCATCGTCGCCGTCTCGGGCCGAGTCGTCGTCCGGCTGAACGAAAAGATTGACGCGCACCCCGTGAAAGGGCTTTGCATAGCTAACGGGGCGCAATTAATTTCCCCGGCGGCTTGCGCGCGCGCGCGCTCAAAAAGCGCCTGGGGAAAATCCGGCAGGTCCGGCGCTAATGATACATGCACGATTACCGCGGCGAAATCCGGCCTCGAACAATTTCGCGCGGCCATTGTTCAGCCCTCCCCAACCCGCTTGTAGGGGTGGAGAGTCGTAAAAGCGAGCGGTACAAAGCGGTACGCGGAGAATACGTGCCCCTCCTTTTTTTTAGAGCTCGACAATGGGTAGGGCAGAGGTTCGCGCGCGAAATTTCAATTAGCCTAATGCCCCGGGTAGTAAGGAGAGGAGCTCGCGGCGCTGCGTGATAGAAGCGCGCGCGGGGTAAGCCTCCCTTTTTGCCTCCTCTGCGCCTTCCTCGGCTTCGGCGCGCAACTTTTTGCCGGTTCCGCGCCCTTATATACGGGCCCACCGGACGCGATTTATAAAATGCGCGGCAGTCGGGACAATCTCGAATCTTGGGATTCCCCGGATTCCGTGGGCGTGGCTGCGGCGATTTACCGGTCTCCCGGCGAACGTTTTTTCGGGCTCGCGCGTGACCCTGGTTGTTTTGCTTTCTGCGTGCGCTCCCTCGGATGAAAAGAATTTTTTCACGCTTCTATACGCGTTTTTGTCTTTTTTTTCTTTTTGTTTCGAAATTCTTGCGCGTGAGCTTTGAATGGCTCGGGAATTTCATACTGATTGTGCGCGATGAAATTATATTAAATTCTAGCCCAGTGGAGAGAGCGTGAATTACGCGTATTTCACATTATAAAAGGAGAAAAATAAAACGTCCAAATCGAAAAAAAAACTTATTCGATATTCGAGTAAACAAGCGTGTAAATATGAGACGTGAATATAAGTGGCTCGAGAAAATAGTGGTAAAAGTCAATTATTACGTATTGAGAGCGATAAAAGTTTGTATTCCGAAGTAAAGTTCGCCGGGAGACGAAAGGTTCGCAAGTAATTTAATTTTATGTAATCGTAGGACTCCTTCAGGAGCTCGTTGAGTATACTTGGGCAGAATTTTAGGTAGACTATAAGATTCAACGACTGCTCGGGACGCTCATATTTCCAGGAAATGGGATCATTTCATAGTCGGCCCGATATGGCGATTTGCGGGCGTTTCGCATCAGCATGCGCGCGGTGCATCGTCGCTACCCGCTAACTTCGAAAAAATTTTTTAAGGACCGCTTCTATAGCGTGAAATATTCTCCGAGCGTATCCCTTTGCAAGGAGATCTCCTTACATTACAGAAAGCATTTTGAAAAAGCTCATTTATGAAAAATATCCAAAAAATGTATTAAAATTGAATTTGAAATTGTTCTACTTTAAATTTTAATAAGTGAGGATATAAAAGATAACCTGTAAAAAGTGAATAGAACTTTGTTTTATATTTTATATCAAAAGTAGTATAGGGATTTTCAATTAAAATAAATATTCATTTATTTCATTTCTGATTTAATCATTTGTAAAAATATAAATTTTTTTTTAATATACCTAATTTAAATACAGTAATTTGTAAAAAATCGTAAAAATTACGATTTTTTCAATCTATCATCTTGTACTTTTATAGCTAATGAGCTGAACTTGTATTAAGAATTGATTTTTTGGAGTCAATCAGATTATTTTAAATGCTTCTTTAGATACAATAATTTTGAAAAATTCTTTTTTTTCAAAAATAATTTGTTTCTTCACTTTGTATTGAAGTTCTAATTTCCTATACTGATACTTGTATCTTAAGATTACTAATGATTTTATTTCTATTTAAAAATGCAGTTTTGCAAAAATATTGACTTTAACTTATAAAAACATTATACATCATAAAACGTATATTATTCTACATTTCCCTGCAGAAAAATTCTAATTTTAGATTATTTTTGAGAAAGTATTCTCCTAATTCAGTTAGCAGCGGTTTTTTTCTTCAAGAATCACGTTTTATCTAACGGATTAATTTACGCCGAACCGTAAACGACGATAAATTGCACCTCATAAATCTATTACGCCGCGACTTATCTGCATCGCTTCCAAAGTCCATCGCTTGTTCGCCGAAAGTCCGAAAGAAAAACAAGGGGGCGCGCGCGCGGAAGAACTTGCGAAACTATGCGATCGGCGACGAACTGATGTAAGCCCGCGGCAGACGAGCACTAAATGGATCGATAGTTCCTCTCGGCGTCGCCTCCCCATCGCGCGGCCGCTTCAAGTGTCCCGCGCCCCGCCCCCGCATTTCCGCCGCGAGATATCGCCAAGTATCCGCGGCATTTGGAAAATTCGTCGATATTCACACCGGTCGCCGGGGTCAGCCTCTCCCGACGCACCGGGGCGTTATGACGAGAGGCGGCATTATTCTTCGCCCCGGCGATCCAATAGCCGTGAGACGCTTCCAGGATAAGTCTTATTTGCCAAGTTTCAGGACGGCGAATTTCCCCTCCTCGGTATATAGCGACGATTTACGCGCGATTATGCGCACCGCCTTTTTTCTCGCTCGCCTCGCGCGCTGCCCCTTATAGACCCGAGCGCGCTTGCCAACTATTTCGAGGAGGCGCTCTATTATCGTCCATTAAACCGAGAATCCGTTTGAATCCTTCGAATATTTATCATATTGCGCTCGATTAATCTTTGGGTAAGTGCGAAGAAGGAATTTAGTTCTTTCATAATTTTTATTACTCGGTTCGATTGGTGTTGAACTTACTTCCTCACACGATGATTCATTTTCTTCTTGTATATAGTGATGATCAATTACTTTCAGTTAATTTTGTCCGAATTTGTACTGATAACCAACGACAGGAAAATATTAATTAAATAAGATATCAATGCCGCGATTGCCTGGAATTTGATACATTTCAAAACCAACACAGTGACCTTAGCTGCGTCAAAAATGAAATAAAAGTACATGCAACAAGGGGACAAAATCAGTTACTTCAGTGCCAGAGGGAGACAAGTGTTCACACCTTTTTCCAACTAGAGGATGATAGGGCCTCTTCGTGTACGAAAGTTAAATATTTGATCAAATATATTGCAAATGTTTAACAACGTATTTGATTATTCAATTTTGATTTTCATCAATTAGTAAAATATAATATCTTTTCCAGCTAAAGCGTTAAATTTTTTGATAATGTTTGAATCCTTCACTTTGCAAGTCATTTTGTGGCTTGGAAAGAGGCCCATTTCATGCTTGAATTGGAAAAAATGAATTTCAAAACGAATGCATTACCAACTCAATAAATACTTATTGACGCCACAGTAAAGGTAACTCTTTCTGGGTTCAATAACTGTCAGAACTTTAGAAAAACTTTTATGACTCCTTCCGAAAGGGTTTTATTTTACTAAAAGAGAGTATAAAAATTATGAATCATAGATTTTATTGAAACTGTAGGAGTAACGCTTTAATACATATAAAAATGAAAGAAACCAAAGGTCGAATATTTAAGTTCAAGAATTTTAAAACCCTGGTGGAAACGCTTAACAGTGGTTAGCCATGAATTATGAATACAATCATGAAAAAAACTAAAAATTTTGAAAGTAAATATATATTTTAAAAATACACACTTGCAAGAAATTAGCTGACTAGCTACTGATATTTGCACTGCCAATTTGGCTTCGTCAAAGTTTTCCTCGGCCCTCGATAAGTTCGATCGGCTAATGCCGGAGCTCATACCCGCGACGACGTTGTAGAGGCATTTAATTGGTACTGAAATATAGAGCCGGCGGTCAATATCACAGTTTTTTTCCAGGCGATGTTCGTTTGTTGGCTGTCTGCCATCGAAAAGCGGATTAAGCGTGAGAGCTCGGGGATGGGTGCAAAAAAAAAGAACACGGAGCAATCGACGCGCAATGCGTTGCGAGATGAAAAAATATTAGCTCCACGCCGAACTTTATTGCGTATACCCCCGAATGAAAGCTCTCCTTTTCCCTTTAATCGACCCAAAATATGAAGCTGAAAAATAAAATCAAAAACAATGACCAGCGACTATGTACTAGATCTGTGCGAGACTTCACCAACACGAGACGAGATTTGGATCTAAAAATTTAGTCGAGATGAAGCGAGATTTCTTCTGCTCTCGAATATTTTCGAGACAAAAACAGGTATAAGATTTCTAGAAAAACTGATCGAGAGTCTCGAAGATCTTCAACAGGTTTGTAAGTGTACGAGAATCTCGTTTCGGTTGAGAGATTCACAAGTGTCGAGTTTTGAAGACATTCGAGAATTTCGAGATTTTTTTCAAAATCTCGACAAAAGCGTTAATTTGAAAAAAGCTTGTTACATAATAATTTTTTTTTCTGTTTTTAATCGAGGGTTGTGTGAAGATCAAGATTCTCGAAGCAAAGCCGAGATTCTCGTTCACATTCGAGATTTTCTTTTTGGATTGAGTATAATGAAGATCTATAATCTTGAAAGAACCGAGATTCTCGTTCGAAATCGAGAGTTTCACGAAGATCGAGATTCTCGAAAAAATCGAGACGCTCGAATGCTATGAATTTGAGATTTTCTTCTTTATAAAATCTCGAGGCTTTCCTTATCTCGCAAAGGCCTACTGCAAAACAAAAAAATACACTCCACCGCTGAAAAGCGTCGTCTTAATCAAGCAAAGAGCGAGAGTAACGAGGCGCGGGCACTCGATTCTCAGGTCGCAAGAAAAGCGAGCGCAAGCGGCGGCGCGCAAACAGCGTAATTGGAGTGTAATAACGCCCCCTGTAGTCGAATAATGCGGCGCGCTCGCGCGCGCCTCGTTAAAACGTCGCCGGCAAGCGGCCCCCGCGTCAAATCTTCCGTCGCGGGGGCGCATTGTTTACGGCGTGCCCGGCGCGTCAAAGGGAGATGCCTGAAACAACTCGGGCGAAATTTTTCCTTTCCCTACTCGGCGACGCCTTTTGCCGGCGCGGAGATAGATGTGCGCACGAGAGCGCGCAGTTTGATGCGGGGGCGGAGGGAGGAACAACGCCGGCGCCTGGCCCTTTCGACGCTCCTTTCACGGCTGACGAATTGTTTTTGCGAAAGCGGGTTGATTGGATGGAACGCCTTTTTTCACGTACTGACGGCTACGTGTTGAATGGAACGCGCGCTGAAGTGATAAATTCCTTTATTTTTCTCGCTTTTCTTTTTACGGATAATATAATTTTTAGCGGAGCTGGAGCACGTACTTTTGTGTGGGCTAAATAAATGAGGATTATTTTTTTTTTTATTTTAAATGTGATTTTGTATTCAGATAAAATACACTATTCAGTATTCACAATCTTGATTTTGAAATGTCGTGTCGTTAAACAGAAAAAGCCATTGTCAAGATAGGTGGCTTCTTTGAACTTTCTTTTGTGATTTCTTTTCCTTTCCATAAAAAAGCTCTAAGTTATATTTTACTTTGTGACGTAGATTACACATTTATTATGTATTCTTTTATGTTATTTTGTATTAATAATTTGAAAATCAAGTAATAATGTTTTTATTGTAACCTTTAACTAATAACATACTTAATTTATAATAAGAAAAGGAGTTTTATAACTTATTCTCTCTGAAAGATATATAAACTTTCATTTGATTGGTACTGGCATGATCACGTGATTGGTAGTTTGTCTCTGTACAATATGCAAACTTATTAACATTCATCAATGTACATGAGAGAAAGGGGAATAAACCTTTAAAATTAAATATAGTTTTATAAAAAGGACTAATTTTTCAAATTATCTGTACAGTTACACATCGACTACTCATTATTTTCAAAGAATTCTAAAAATTAAAATTATTTATTAATAAAAAGAAAAATATTTTTCTCTAAGTTTAAAAAAGAAATGTTTACACTTAAAGCATCCCATTATTCGTGAAACCAGAGCTAATAAAAATATCACTCGCAAGAGCAAACCAAAGGAATCCTGCACTGGAGAGCCCAGCGAAATGATTAAGGCAACATTCCCGCAATTCTCGAGCAGCCGAAAGCGTCGCGCGCGTGGAAAGCGATTTATTTCTCCCATTCGAGCGTGTTACTACACTTCGACATCGACGTATCGACGTCCTGTCACTGGGTCTTTCTCCCCTTTTTTCTGTCACGGAGTCCGGCGTGCCCCGGAGTAACGGGCAGCGGCGCGGGCGGGGAAGCAAAGAGGGCCGTAAAAAGAGCGCGGCTCCGATCGAAATCCGCGCGACGAGGAGTTCCAGGTGTAAAATCGCCGGTAACGAGCGGGCCAACGAGGCGAGGATCGCGCCGTTAAGCCCGGATTCTTCAGCGGGACGATACTCGACGCCGCCGGTGCGCCGAATGGCTCGTTGGCCGTCTAAGCGACGGGGGTCCTTTAAATTTTTCGGTCGGCTCTCCCCCGCGCATGCGCGAAAATTTACTTAACGCGCGTTTTACAGAAGGAGAGGGTACTTTTGGATGCGTTTGTTTTTTTGGCGAGTGAAATAGCGTGGAAAATCCTGCAGTCTCATTACATTGCTTCTGCTTCGTAAATTTTTACGAGCGATAAAAAATTATGTAAGCGTTGTAAGGCTATAGCGAGCTATAAATATTTTCTGCTTCAAAATTACACGGAGCTAACGTAATAATGAAATGTAAGTACTTTTTCGGTGGGCTGAATAAAAAGACATTTAATTTAATCGCTAATTTAATGATCCATTAGTGGCAATTTATATTGCTAATCAATTGAGCTAAGTGCTTTGAAATTTGCTCAGTGGTCGCTCACTCAAATTAACCAACCGACATCGAAACACGCTGTGCCAAACATGTGAGCCTTAAATGCAGTCGACAATCAGAGTCAATTTATTCTAATGTATGATAATAATTTATGTAATGCTAACAGAAAGTAAAGAAACTGAGATCTTGTATTAAACGTAATTAACTAAAGTCGTGAATAGATTACATCCTAATAATTTCAGAAGTATAAGTCAGGTTCAGTCAGCCGTAATTTCTTTCAATTTTAAGTTCTTAATTATGATTATTTTTTTTTAAATTGATTGATTACAGGTAACTATTTTTTAAATTTTCTAAATATGCAGTGTCAGTGTATTTAGTTTTTTCAAAATCTGTTTGTTAATTCTGTTAGCAGTAGTACCTCCTTAAGTTTGTAGTGCAATAAAAAATGCATTATAAAAGAATAAGGAACATTTTATTATTGATTTTTTATATTATCACTTATCATCTGTATGCATATAGTGACGAATGCAATAAGTCAACAGAGGATTAAATTACGGAATCTAAACAATGCAACGTAAAAGTTTCAGGTCGGTCGATAAATGCTTCTCGATTCGAGTGGTTTGGGATCCATTTTTATCGCAAACAAGCCAAGTTTTTTTCGCTTACTATCACAACAAAAATTTTAAACATAAACATCTCACTATTAGTTATCTAAAATCTTCATAAAAAAATCTTCAATAAGTCAATAAAATGAGAAAAAGTCTTCAAAAAACTTTCGTATTTAGTTTTATTTACTTTATAAAAGTAAATTCCACAGTCCATCCTTTTTTTTAAATAGATAATTTCGCAATTATTATTATAACCTTCTTTTACATATTGGTAATTATTAAAGAATATAATCATGAAATTTTTAAGTTATTTTATTTATAATTATTTTATGAATTAGAATTCATTTTGCATTTTTTCAATGAACCAATGTTTTTAGATTTTCAATTAGTCTCTTGCACATTCAGTTTTGATCAAGCGAATTCAGATAAAGTGTAATCAGCTGCTTCATTTACTATGCAGAATAAAAGTGGCATTATTTTTTAATTCCATACTTATAGTTTTACAGAAAAAAAACTTCTTGAAAATTTGCAAGATTCTCCCCATAAGACACGTTCACACCTTTTCTCTAACGATACACAATTTATTTTCTACTCTAACGATCCACACGTAATCACTCAAATAAGAACACAGAAAAAATTCGAACTACACTCGCCTGTCTTACCTGGCCTGTCAAGGAGCACTTAGAATCAGGTCACCGAGCACTTAGTATTTGACCCGTCAAAGGAGGCGGCGCAGGACAGGGCGCGTCTTGGGCAGCGACGCAAACAGCGCCTACTCTCTGGAGAACGCAGCGAAATCGCAGCAGGCCGTATTTGCGTAGCGGCCTTGACGGATCGCGTGACACTCGCGACCCGGGAGACGATCACCTTCCGGGCCGCCCTGATAACGAGAAGGCGAGACCCGCCGGCCCCCCAAGGCGTGTATGCAGCTGCGTCCGATCGGCGTCTTTTCAAATATTGACCGATTCCGTGGTGTATCGATTGCCGCTCGGTCGTGCGTGCTCTAGTATGGACACGCGACGCACCCACCGAACGCGACGACCCTATTGCCCGGCCCCAGGTGAGACGTGGCGCGTG
The DNA here is from genome assembly GCA_900480045.1 of Eurytoma adleriae. Classification (NCBI taxonomy): domain Eukaryota; kingdom Metazoa; phylum Arthropoda; class Insecta; order Hymenoptera; family Eurytomidae; genus Eurytoma; species Eurytoma adleriae. Next base: position 46,588 of record UXGC01000731.1, on the reverse strand, counting down.
CCGTTTAGGCTTGATCGAGTTTTCGCGCGACGTGAGGTTCGTGCGATCGCGCGTGGGAATTTGTGTTACATTTTTTGTGTAATGTTTTTTACGGCTGAACGGTCATGCAAAGATGAAAGATGAACATTTTTTTTAAATAAATGAGGTACTTTTAATTAGAACGCTAAGCTAGCTTTTAAATGAGGTGAATTTATACCTAATGGCGCATGAAATCTTGATTTTTCTACTTATTTTAAAAAAATGCACTCTTATTTTGCTCAAATTTCTCTTTACTTTCTCGGATTATTTTTATTTTTTTTTACTTTATATAACTACACTGAGAGAAATTTCTCTCAGCGAAATTCATCATTCATTCATTCATCATTTCATGAAAAAAACGCCATTGCGGGACGGAGAGCAACAATGGTAATTTTTACGGAAAAATCACTGTAATTTTTATCAAAATCTTGGACAATATAAAAAGATCCGTAAAATTACAAAGCTTTACTCCGTATTTTTCCGTAAAACTTTCCAGTATTGTAAACAGTCTTACGATACAGTATATCAGCATATATCAGTAATTGTTCCTGGTAGAACCCAGTTTATTGCCCATTACTAGCCAAAATAACCACTTTTGCTCTTCGAAGTGTAACAGGCCAGTTTATGGCTATGGTTAATTTGTAATTACTGCTAGTTTTTTTTTCGTTTTTCTCCGAAAACGAAGTGAATTAACTTTTTAAGGGGTTATCTCTTACACGCGGAAGAAATACTATCACATTTGCAAAAGCATACTACTTTAACCCAAGGTTTCTTAAACAGTTGCGCCACAATTTTGGTGTAGAATTCATTGTATGCGAGAGGTTAGCATTTAATCTCTCTAAAAGAAAACTTTCTTTTGTTTACGTTAACGACATCAGAGACTTTTTTAAAAGGCGACAAATGACTGCATTATTTTACCCACATACAAACTATAGAAGCTTTTAACCTACCTTCACGCCAAACCCAGCTCGTCAACAGCAACCACTTTTCTTATTTCTTAAATCTTATTAAATTTTTAATGAAAAGGCGTCTCAATTTGACAGTTTAATGCGTAGCTTAGAAATAACCCAAGGCGACTACTAAAGTTGTACTGGCGTCGTCTCTTTAGCAATTAATCGACGTGTAACCTACTACGGCAGGCCGGGGGGCTTGTGTGATTTTATCCCCCGGCTTAACACGCGGTCAGCCGCTGTGCCCGATCGACTATGAGGAGAGCTCGGTACACGTGTTCACCGCGACGCTTATTCGAGATTCTGGGCATAAATAACGAGAGAGCTCGATATTGCCGCTGCCAGGCTTTCTCCGCGCGCACTTCCCGGAATTCCCATTCATTATTCATTTCTTTTCAAACTCCGATTCGAATCCCGCCGCTTCGCTCATTCTCAAAAAGTACCGTTAATTCGCTTTTCAAGGCACAGATTCGCGTTCGCCTCTGAAAACTAAATGAAAAATATTTGTATTTATACTTTTTCGCTGTAGCGCGATGGGGGAAAAAAAGCGGGGGGCACGATCAATTTACATTTTTCCTTCTTCGCGCTCCAGCAATTTCAGAATCCGTCGTCCAGAAAGTTGAAAAAACAAGCAACGAAAAAGAATTAAATGCGGAACAATACGATTCCACAACCAAAAAACTCCGTTATCCCACATTGAGTCCGTTTCAACGGGACGACCCTTTCTCTATCTCTCTCTCGCTCTATATCCATCTCTCGCTGTCTCTTCTCTATTTTATTTTTTTTTTAATTTTTCCTGTGCACCCCGGACGTTTTACGCACATCTGAGCATCGACGCGAAACGCAAACAAAAGCGGCTCAGTTTTGCATAGGGTCGCGCATCGCGGCCCCGACGTGCCGCCGCGACAAATGAAATTTCTTGCCTAGCCGCGCGGCAAGAAGGGAGGCCCGACCCAGTGATGGATGGCACCCCACGGGCAGCCTAATTATCGCCGGTGATTAGCAACTTCGATTGTTCGCCGAGTCTTTCCGGGGGTGCGAGCGACGCCGGGAGGAAATTTATATCGGGCGTGACTGTGGGGGTGCGTACGTGAGCCAGTTGATGATCGGGTCGCTCGTCCGCTTTGGAATGCGCTCGAGACAATTGCTTTTTACTTTGCTAAGAGTTGCGTCTGTGATGAATCGTTTGGAGAATATTGTTCATTCCGTTAGGCATTGATTGGGTATATTTATCGTTGTAAAGAAAAATGTAACGATTTTAAAGAGGCTTTTTTTTAAGGAGTTCGAGCTTTTGATATAGTGATTTTTTGTTTTATTTTGAAAAAGTTACAGTTTTACTTTGAAGTTTCACTTTGTTATTTACGCAAATTGCATTCACCGTTTAGTAATCTTTTCATCCGATTGAAATCGTACAAAAAGTGAAAACGTGCAACAAATTTATCTAAAAGCAAAAATCGATCTAAAACGTTTTCAAGGTACATCTTTTGGGTTATATTTATAATTCTATTGTTTCGCTATTACGATTATCCAGGAACAATCAGCTCTCATAAATGTAACTAATTCTGGCAATATTTAACAATTTAACGAAGCACAAAATAATAATAATAAAAACTGTATTTATTTAATTAATTAATTAATCATTCCATGCAGTTTTTATTATTTAATTTTAATTGATAATTTTATTCATTTTTATTAATAATAAATACTGCATTAAATGAAATTGTTTCACAATCTACATTTTCTTTATTTTATTTTAATCTAACATATTTTGAGCTTTTAGGAATAGAATTTTGAATTAAATCCTCGAGTTTTGTTTTAAATCTTTCAATACAATTTTTCATATCTCTCCGTAACTCGCAGATTTAATTAATTGTCGAAATTCTTCGAACTGGAAGAACAAGTCTTTGATTTAGTTTAGTTGAATTTTTTTTTGCTGGCTTACGTGTTATGAATTTAGCACATTGACGACACGTCGTAAAAATTCTGCGCGCTACGTCAAAAAAGACTTCGACGAGTATTTATCGGCGGCAAGGCGACATACAACGCGAGAGGCTGTCACGCCGTTATTAAAAATCTAACGTCCGAGAAAAATTGCGTAAAATTAAATAAAAGCGGCGAAGAATTTGACAGCAAAATAATGTTGGATTTCCGATCTATTTGATAACGTCACGTTTTCGTTCGGTCGCAAACGTGGACAGACGACTAGTGAAGAATTTTATTACTTTAATAACATCCCCTCTATAACAAGATCAATCTACTCAAGTTACTGACGTCTCGTATCCAATATGCTGACCTAAGACGAATCGCTCCTGATACAGTAGGTGTACATTTCACGCATCTCCATTTCCAAAGCATTGCGTACATCTTGCTTTTAAAAATGTAATTTTGGAACAAACACTAATCCAAAAATCTAACTATAACAAAAATATTATAAACATTCCTCGAATATGCATACAACTGCAAGTACACGTAAACAAGACCCCCGATTAAAACTAACCGACCAGTGCAGCACTTTGGCCGGGTCGTCCTCAAAGCTGCACGTACGTCCATCATTCATCAGGATCATAACGGGTTGCCTCGCCGGTCATTATACACGGCGATATGAGAGAGAGCCCGGGGGCTCGGCTCGTCGGCTAGATTAGGAATTCCTCGGGCGCGTGCCTTACGTGCATCGGCCGCGAGGGGCAGAGGCGAGCGAGCGAGACGGAAAGAGGCGCAGACGTAAATTGCGGCCGGGCCGGCCCCGAGACACGTAAATACAGGGCCACTTGCGGCTATTGCCGCGGCGCGCTATTATCGATGCTATCGGCGCGCCGCTCGATGAGTCGCCGATGAACGATGGCGCGCTTCTTGGCCCGACGATATATCGCCCGGCGCACGCGGAAGACGGGACAATGGCGATTAAATCCCGCAACGCACGCGATCCCCCGCCGCATTTGACTTTGAAATTCGCTTTCCGATGACTTTAGCCGCCGCGGCGTTTGACTTTTTTCGAGAGGGAAGCTTTTAGAGTTCGATCGGGTTCCGTTAATTTGGTGATTTTCTTGATGAACGTATAGTCGATGAAATTTGTTCTGAATCGATTTTACGTCAATAGCGTAGGGAGGATTTGGGGTTTACTTATGGAGCATAGTTTCTTGATCAAATTTAAGCGTTTGATCTTGATGGCAATTTCGTGCTCGCGAGTTCTTTGCCTAAACTTATCTAGTTTTTTTTTAATTGCAGTCTATTTCTGGATAAGCAACTCGGTAGGATCCCTGATTTATTCTTTTTTACTGGCTACAAATTTTTCTGTTATTTTAAATATTGCTTAAAAATCGTGGTTCTGGGTAACTACTTGAGCTGATTGTACTAGGAAATCATTAGTCTCCTGATCTATTCTCTCAGATTGTAATCGTGTTCTTCTCAGTTTAGTTGTTATATATGGTGCACTAGGTAAAATGTATTCCTATAATAATGTGTCACTGATGAAGCCTCTAATTCAATGAATTCGCATACAGATTTTCCAAAATATTCTTCCGAACATTGCCAAGAGTCAGTTTAATGACCAGATCCACAGATAATTAATTGCTTTTAAACATTACTGTATTAGGATTGCATAATAATTGAATAAAGAAACCAAATAATTGCAAGTAGAATCAACAAAGACTGTTTTTTAGTCAGATTCATTTTTCAAGTAATTTGATGCTCTATATTCAAATATAGCCAAACAAGTCGACTGTTATGTCAGGATTTATGATACCGTTCCGTCCTCTGCGGATGTTTTAAAAATTGTATACAGAATTGATAATCTTCGAGTAGACAAACCTTTGATATTATATGTTTCTGAACTTGAGATCATAGAGAAGATGAAAAGAATAGATTATTAGAGAATGAGAAGAATCTTGAAATCTTAGAGATAAAAAACTATGGTGAAATATTGTAAATTCGAAATTTTCGTGAAAATATATAGAAAAATTAATCATAATAAGTGAGAAAGGATCCACTAAAAGATAACGTTTACACTAGGAATTAACTGGAAAATAATCCTCTTCCTCAAAAAATAATTCTCGTATTCAAAATTTGCAGGTCTATGTTTTTTGTCACAATTAACGCAAACTATTTGCAAATGGAATATGGTCAGAATCGAAAAAAGAACGACAGATACGAACAATGCAATTTCCATGGCTTCGCTTGTAAATTAAAAACCAATAACTCCCCGAAACAACAGCCCCAATCCGTAATACCCGCAAAGTGACAAATCCAAATGCGCCACGGTAAATTATTCTCCCCCCCTCCGTCCCGTCGCCTTGACAAAAGTAATTTGATTGCAGGGAGGACGGCGAGGCGTGGATATCATCTGGACCAATAACTCTCGATGCTGCCGCTGGGCTTGGTCGCGTACAAATATCGACGTCGATCATCCGCGCCGGCGGAGGCTCTGCATCACCGATGAGGGACGAGAGAGCGAGTCCTTTGATTTAATGCCGCTGTCGCCGGACGCGATCTCGGTAAGTGCAAGGGGCACGATTCTTTTTGCCCTCCCTTCTCTCCCCTTTTTTCCGTCGTCGTCGCGAGGGGTGCGTCGCGCGCGGATCGATCGCCTGCAGTTTCGCAGTAAGTGCGAATTGACAAACAATGCGAGCGCGAGCGACGCAATACGCTTTTTTTTCAGCGCTGCTCGCTTCTCGATTTGGTTTGTTGTTTTTATTGAACGCAGAGGTAAATATTGATTTGGGACGCAGCTACGCTGGCGCTGCAATCAAAATGAAGGAAAAGCTTTTAGATTTTTTTTTAGTTTTCGCTTAAAAAAAGTTTTCTTAAAAGATTATTTTATTTGTTACTATTAGGTAAGAGTTGATTAAAAGTAAGTAAAAGAAAGCTTAGGGTGTAGAATAAGGTTGTATTTCTGATGAATAGAGGACTGATATTGATATTCGTTTGAAGAATAATCGGAATAATCGAACGATATAATAATATTTTGCCAGTTTATGAAATAATTTATAATAACTAGGAGAGAACATGAGTTTTGGATCACAAATTATTGGGAAGCTCCGAAGATTTTAGTTTGAATACAAAGACAAAAAGTATTTGTTTCCTCAAATGACGATAAGGCGTAAAAATTTCAACAAAAAAATAAATGAATAGAAAAGTTACGCGTAAAAAAATCGTTTGTTCCTTAAATGTTAGGATCATTTTTGTACTTGGAGATAAAAGCTTTCTCTTTGATTTTTAATTTATTATTAATACTCATGTTTAAATACTTGAAACACGCATAAGTTACTATAAAGGATTAAAATAAAATTAGAAACGTTAATATTGTTATATACAGCTATTTTTATGTTCTCTATACGATCTGAATTTGTCGACTAACGATTGTTTCTCAGTTAGTTGATTTTGTGACTTTCGTTTTTTAAAAACGTTTAACCTCGTGATCAAAAGATTTTTCTAATCTTGTAAATTATTGTTTTATTTATTTGTTGCGTGATGATCGTTACAATATTCATTTTATTATAGTTAAGAATATTATAGGGAGACGAAGAGTTTAATCTGCTTTTGTTTTTTGTAGTCTTTTATCATTCAATATCAATTAATTGTTGTATTTATTGCAAATTTATTATACAAGTATTCCGTCCGAAAAATTTAATAAAATAAAATGAAACTAAAAATTAAAATCGAGCAAAATAAATTACTTCCAAAGCAGCAATACTTCAATTGTCTTAACTCGCGACAGAGAGATATTCAAATTTTCTTTGTTCCGTCCACTAAGTCGGACGGCAGCGGCAACTTTTTCGCGCCTCATAACATTTACAATGCCAACCGAGGCGAGCGCGGGCCGGAGGAAAGGCGGCAAACTGCGTATAATTCAAAGGCATCTCACCTCGCGCCGGCAGCTCCTTTGCCTCCGGAGGAATAAGAAGAGAAAGAATCCATCCAACTTCCCCACCTCTCGGGCCGGGCGCTACATTAAGCATACGAAATTTAATTAAAACTTAAGGGACTAACCCGTTTACCTCGTTTCTTTCTGCGCGCGGGCCGCGCTTCGCTCCCGGCGAAAACGGCCCCCGGGGGATTATCGCGAACGCATTCGTCGCTACTCCGGAAAATGAAAAACATGCCGAGTAAATAATTGAAGTGCGCGGGGAGAGGCGCGCGCAGGTGCTATCGTGGCGAGGGATCGCGAAAGTGACGGAGTCTTTTTGATGGTGGTTGTCGAGCGCGACGGCCGCGCGGGCATTCAATGGATCGCCAAATTGGCGTGTTTTAGGGTGATGGTTTTTTTATGGATCGTTTTTTTAGAGAAGCCAGGGATTCGCACGTTTAAAGTTGATATTTTAACCTTCGTTATTTGCGGAACTATGAGTGTAATAAGCAGCTTTAATGGGTGGTTGTGTAAGGTTTGGATTTCAGTCGTTAAAATGTACTGCTGATGTAATATTACTTGGTTTTATTATTTAATGCGTGCGTAAAACAAATCGTGGTGTAACAGAGTATGAAATCTCAAATATTTTATGAAAGTTTGAGCACCCTAATAAAATTCCCACTCCATTTTATGACTATATGAATTGCTTGTTCGAAAAAAGTCGACCAAAGTAGATCCATTTTTAGCATTTGAATAAAACACTTCTTTTAAAGCTGCAGGTAACTATAAAGATAAATTGATTTATTCTTTCTGTATTAAGTTAAAAGTTAAATTATTATTACAAGTACACATAGTCTTTAGTGGAAGCGTAGATAATACAAAGAAATCCTTCGCTAAAATTTTAACTTTTTTTTTAAACTAATACGTTTAGTAGTTCTAGAGATATATTTAGTTGATGAAAAGAAATAGTTGCTAACTCCTTAAAGAAATATTTAGTTGAAATATTAAAAAAAAAATATTTCTATTCCTTACCTAACCAATAAACAGATAAAGAAATGTGGAATTAATGTAAATTAATAATCAAGTAAGTACATACAAATTTACTTTTCTAAGTGAATTAGGCTCTAATTTAAGTAAACAGAAAAAATACCAAACGATCAGCGATATATCTTGAAGGTCCACTTAGAAAAAAAGGTACTCCTACAGACCGGTGCTTGCGATAACATAATTAAGCCCGTTTTATTCAGGGGCTCAGCAGGTGCTTCGCTAATATGAATGTATCGCCGACTCCGCGGGGATTAACTTCTCAAACTTTCCCACTGGGCACGGCCGGGAGAGAGCGAATTTTAATTAAACTATAATTAAGTCGGAAGATAGAAAATTAATTGAATGGGAGCGGGGGGAGGTCGGCCGGAGAAGCAAGAAAAAATTTAAGTCCCGCCGTGTACACAGCATGCCTTCTTTCTTACTGCGAAGGGACGGAAAGAATGAGAATTCAAGCTTTCCTTCGTTACCGAGACATTTTAAAAACAATTTTACAGTTTTCATTGCTTCCTGTTTTACAAAGTATTTAATTTCAAAAGTTTGTGTGCACAAAATAACATGTGTTAATTGTCATTGGATAGATAATGACTAGCTTTACTGGACATATTTTGATTGTAAGTGTAATGATTTTTCGAATCTTTAGTCAACATGTTTAATGACTAACTAGAAGAGTGCCCTTTGGAAATTGTAAAAATTTTGTTCTGGTACCGCACAATGAAATAAAAGACTCCTGATTCGGTCATGAGCGTTTGTTTAATATACTGAAAAGATTAAAATTGTTTGTACATGAAGAGATTTTTACTTCTTGTAAAAATGGCCAACCTTTTCGTTTGTACATATGGAGAGAATTTTACTTCTTGTAAAAATTGCCAACCTTTTCGTAAGATTGCCAGGAAAAATTGCTAGGAACTTAGTAAAAATTGCCACGTATATAGTAAAAATTCCCAACATTACCTTGAAAGTTTGGGTAATTTTTACTCACTCAACCTCTCCTTGTATAAGATTGCTAAAAGTACATACATGAATACTAGCCACATTAACAAAACAGAAATATCTGCCAAAAAAGCTCTATGAGATCCAACTAAAAGTGGTATGATTCATTAGAAAATAAAATATTCGGTAATAGATATCAATTTCCACTAGTAAGCAATATAGGTACTTATTGTCGATAACATAGCGAGAAAATCAGCTGATGTCTATTACTCACATAATGATCATTTTCTAGTGATCATTTTCTAGCTACTCTAAAAAATTTAAATATTTATTTTACATCCTACCTACGGACGCACCACTTAATGTTTAATTTTATACTATTACTAGTCATAATCTAATTCGTTGGTCATTTAAAATGTCTTCATTTCTATCAGATGTAATTTATTTTTTAACGATATTCAGAATTTCAAGTGTCAGACGCTGCCCGAAATTTCGGAGCAATAATTTAAAAAGCAAATGGTTAAAGGAAACAGAGGGAGAGAGAGAGAGAGAGAGATTCGCGATCTACTTGCTAACTGGAAATGTTACATGCTCTTCTGAATTGCATCTGAAATTGCATTCCTGGAGAGACTCGCCGAGATTGCGTAACTACAGCTAATGTCAAGGCTCTCTGTTTTACAGACACAATTACCTCTTTTCACGTCGGGCTAAAATGCTCGTGCCACATTTGATTTTAACTGGAATCTTTATCGACCGCACGTCAAGCTCATTACTCGAACCAAAAAAAGAGATCGAGCTTCTCTTACCTCTGCGAATTCACCAGTAATGCGCACATCCACTCGCAGCGCAGTAAGCAAATTTTCCGAGTCTCGTTACGTGAAATCAGCTTGGGAAAACATCGACGTAGTCGGCACTTGACATCCGAAAGCTGGCCGCGCAATCGGCGCGTCGCTGCGGCGTTAATTTTTGAATCCGCGCGGGTGCATTATGCTGGAGGGGCGCGGGAAAGGGGGGGGGGGCAAAGTGCCGCTGCTCGTAAAACCGTGGCCGAACGCATTAGCGTATCGCGCGAGGCTCCTGCTCTTTCTCGGCCACTATAATCGGGGGTAATGCATTTGCTGGCACGCGTTTTCCACCGAAATGGAAAACGCCGAGGACGAGCGCGCCCCCGGGGGATAATTGGCGGGGATAGCCGCCGTGGCCGCGAAAGAGTGCGCGATTCCGTGCATTTGCCGCGAGCGGTAAGGTGCGTTTGTCCCGGCGATTCGCCGTTGCGGTTTCGCTGAGTATACACGCTAAGAGAAACCAATTACAGGGAGTTTTACGTTAATCGTTTAATTATTTGAATGGTGCTTTAATTTTACTTTTTTGCGAGTGTTGAAATTGGATATTTTTTGTTTCTACAGTTTTAAGTTAGTTCTTAGGTGAAAGCGATTATTCGTAAATTGGCTGAAACTATCGGCTACTAATAATAAAGTCTGCGTAGAAGATGGGACTTGAATCTTGAAGAATAATAAAATTGAAATATGTAAAATTGAAATATGATAGAAACGCTGTGCATAGGTTAAAAAAGAACAACGTTCAAGAACATAACTGAAGTTAGATTACCATGAGGTGAATTTACTCTATTAATTAATGCGTGCTCCACATCCTGATTTTCTCATTATTGTTTGTAACAGTAGTGGTATTACAATATTCAGTTGAATATTTTGAAATTATCTAAAATTATTATAAATTTATTTACATCCGTGAAAGGTAATTTGATTGAAATTAGAAATTTTAGAATAATTTTGAATGCATTTAAATTTTTTTACATTTCCCTTTCGAAAAATAAATTATAGATAATAATAGACTTTATGTGTTCATCCACTATCCAATTAATTTCTTAATTTGAACATTTTGGTATTATAGAAAAAACACAAAAAATACAATTAATTATAAGACACTATACTTTGCTATAATCTGATTTATTAAATTTTGCTATCTATCTTTTAAACTTTTATTTCGATCAGAATAATCGATAGTGAATTTAAAAAATACTAGTATATAACAGAACTTACCATGTACTGATTAATCATTGTAAGATTGAATTATAACAACTATACCAACTAAAAATTAGAATCTATAATTGCTATATAATAAGTAAAATAAAAAAATTCTTCATTGAGTAAAAAAATATCCGCATTTACTTTTTATTAACTACAAAATAATAAAAATATTTATCAATTATATATTCTGGCAGATATTTTTCGTGGCTATTTGTGATTAATTAAAGCCAACAATTTTCTACAAATGTAGATCTTATATCAAAGAAAAAGGACAAGTATTCTATATTTTAAGCAAGTACCTCCTTTCGCAGCTTGCGACAAGTGTTCTCGCTTTTCACTTCTAGAACTTCGTAATATTTTCAAGAAACTCGTGCTTAACTCTTTTTCATATCTAGTTGAAAGCATAAAGAGCCAGTTCCGCCTCTCGAAATTTGCTTGACTTAACTCAAAGTCTCAGCTCAAGTGCGTTCGAATTTCAGATTTCGCGAAAAGAATTCACGCCTCTCCTGCGCCCCTTACACCCTCAAAAAAGTAGCGCTCGAACAAGACGCCAAAGTGCTAGCCTCGACCAAATCCGGAACCCGCGCAGTCGCGAATTAATAGTCCGCGATACGTCAGGCAACTTCGCGGCTCGAGTCTATTTATGCGGAGCAACACCGCGTCGACTTAATCGTCGCCCCGAAATCGAGTGCCGCGGGGAGAGGAACTTCCGAAGTTCGCTGCGGAAGAAGTGGAAAACTTCCGGCGCGTAAATTTTCGCATTCGTTATTCGTTCGAGGCGAGGCGGCAAACTTTTCCCCGAAACCGCGACGTTTAACTCGAGCTCGAGCCGCGCAACCCACCCCCGATGCGTATGATTTCATTTCGGCTCGCCGCAGACCTTTGAGGCGGAGTCGGTAGCTTTTAATTTTTCGAGCGGGGCTTGGCTACGCGGCATACCTGTAGGTTGCTCGCGGGAGTACTTGTGTACTACTTGGCAAGTAAGTTGGAGGAAACCATGATCGCACGCCAAAATTGCCTATTGTATTCTTTTTTTTCTGCAAAACTTATTGAGGCGCGAAGGCTCGTAGCAAATAAATGTTTGTAATGAATTTTTACAATGAATTGTAAAATAATAATATTTAATATTTATTCAAATCATTCTGGTATGAATAGTAATGAAACTCGAAAGTTTCTATTAATTTCTGCTTTCATTTAACACTAATAGTAAGCCATTTTTCACTAGTAAATGCTGATCATTAAATAGAGTTCAGCTTTTAATCTATTTTTCATATATTAAATGGGAAAATATTATCCGAAATAGCGTTTCTTCACAAGGGGAAAACTAGTCTAATTTTGAACAATTTTGTAATTTTACTGGCTACCAAATAGTTAATAAGCTCATTCAATTTCCACGTGGAGTTAGTAAATTTTCCACACAATCGTCTTGTAGCTGAAATCGAGGCCTACAATAACAGTTTTCTTTTCAAAAAATGCCATGACAGAAGAATGCTCATGGATTAGCAGTGAGTAAAAGAATGCAGATAAACGGTACAATTCTTATCATTGTTTAGTGCATATAAAAATATACAATTTAAAAAAATTAATCTCGAGGCAAGAAGAGAAGAAAAGAAAAAAAAGGGTGAAATTTAATAAAATCAGTAGTTAAATCGAGATTTCATGCGGCAGTAGTAATAATTGCAAAAAAATAACTTTATTAATATTTCCTTTTTAATGTAGAGGTGAACAGTATATAAATACTTCATTCTTTTATCAAAATAAACAAAAGCTATATCTTTCCATTAGTAATAATCTGTTATGATAAAATTACCCAATTACAATTTTATACAGAATGTTTTTGTCCTTTTAAAGCATCCACATTCGTAAACAATTCGTTAATAAACATCGCTAATTATTAAGCTTTCTGTTCCTTCTTGAATGTCATTCCAAATACAAATGAAAAGATTATTTGTAAAAGTCATTTATTCCGATTTTTTCAACCATGCGAGGTACGTAATTGTTAAATATTTGTTCAACGTTATATTCACTTTATTAAGTTTGTACTAATTAACTTGTATCAATAGAAGCCATTTCCTCGTGAAATGTGCGCGCAATCAAATGCGTAATTACCAATCTCTAAAATGTGCCATTATTAGCATAAAAGAATCACGCTCGACTCCCCAAGAAAATTCTCAGCAAATATCTACCTTCCAGTGGAATAACTTCAATTACCAAATGTCGCATTTGCACCTCGAGCCCCGGGAAAGCAGCGGCGCGCTCGTCCGGCCTTTTCCGAAAATCAACGAGTCGAATATTTAGCGCGCAATCGGGACGCGGCGCCGTCGCGGTAAATTAAATGCGCGGGTACGCTTCCGGCCCCGTCGTTCCGCCCCGGCGCGCCGTTGCGGCAACGCGAAAATCTATTAGCGGCCTCGGGGGTCGTATCGGCCGATCTTAACGGCCGCGGGCCGCGCTCGCGTAATTTCGATCGTTTTTTCGACCGCCACTGACTCAGCTCGTCCGACTTCCGGGGAAATAAGAAGAGGCGGAACGAATTCGGCCGGCTCGGGTTATCTTTCATCGCGAAAACGGGAGGATGGGGTGACCTCTTTCTGTATGATTTTTCGCGGCTTGTGCACCCGCAGGTGTTATCCCCCGGCGCGACTCAGTTTTCGCGGATGCAGCGCGCACAGAACTGCTAATATATAGCCCGGGCTGTACGGAGCGGACCGCTGTGTCTTTGTTTTTTTTATTACTTTTTCCCGTGAGTTCACGGCTCTAGTTGGCCGTAGATTCCATTTCATCGTTTTTCTCTTCTGTACGGGCTCTTGGCGCTCGTTCCATTTGCACTTTTATCGTTAATTGGGAGCTTGTTTCGTTTTTATTTATATTCATTTAATTCCAAGGCGTAAACGTCAGAGAATGATATAATCAGCGGCTATTGAAAGTTCTTAAAAGCTTTTTGATGTTTAATCAACAATAAAATCCTTTGAGAAACACAGGCATTAAGTAACGCCAACATCTTAATTAAAACTTTCGCAGTATTTAATCGAACAATGTCTTGGCGAAGAAGTGACATCCTTTGTCTGACCAAACTCGGATCGCAACTACTGAAAATATTAACTCTTACAGTTCTTTAAATAATAATTTCGCATTTTATTTAATTTAATATATTTAATTGAGAAAATTATATTAAATAATCATTACATTTCTATTCACATTCTTTACCCTAATCGAAGCAGTAAAATCCTTTGTCTAACCAATCTCGGATCGAACTACTGTATACATTAACTCATTAATTTTTTCAAATAATAATTTTACAGCTTATTTAAAATATGCATTCGATGAAAGAAAACAAAGCAAACATGGCCACATTCAAACTTACTTGATTTTACTGAACCATTTCTCAGTGATGCAATGACTTATATGTCAGACCAAACTCGGATCGCAACTACTGAAAATATTAACTCGTACAGTTCTCTAAATAATAATTTCGTATTTTATTTAATATAATATATTTAATTGAGAAAATTACAGTAAATAATCATTTATATTCACATTCTTTACTTTAATCAAAGCAGTGAAATCCTTTGTCTGACCAATCTCGGATCGAACTACTGTATACATTAACTCATTAATTTTTTCAAATAATAATTTTAAAGTTTATTTAAAATACGGATTCGAGAAAAAAAACATCGCCACATTCAAACTTCATTTTACTGAACGATATCTCAGTGATGCAACGACTTATTTGTCTGACCAAACGCGGGTTGTTACTACTGTGAGTATTAACTCATTATCGTTTCGTTAAATAAAAACAGTATATTTAATTTAAAATATGCATTTGAAATAAATGCAATGCAAAAATCGCCACATTCATATCTCACCTTTTGCATTTCCATTATTTGTCCGACCAAACTCGGGCATTAACTACTTGAAATATTAACTCATTCATTTCTCGAAATAATAATTTCACGTTTTATTTAAAAAAACATGTTTGAGAAAAAAATACAATGCAAAAATCGTCACATTCATACTCACGTACTTCATTTAACACGACCCAACATTCCCGACATCAGCGAGAATCCGGTAGGTCGTCTAACGCGCAGGGTATGAGCGCGCCGCTTGTTCTCGCTCGCTCGCTTCGAGAACCTCTTACTCGACCTCATACATTTTTCCAGCCGCTGACGACGACTGCCACTGCCGCCGTGCCGTTCATGCGAGCCTCTCGTCCCACTCCCTACTGCCGTCTCTCTCTCTCTCTCTCTCTCTCTTCACCCTTTAAGGAGATTTCGCGGTGCGGCGGTGAAGGCTGAAAAAAACTACTATCCGATATTATTTAATAGCCCGAGAGAATGTCTTTCTCCTTGAATTTTATGTCATTCGCCGTGAGGGGAAGAGAAAGAGGCGGGCAAAAATTCCCTTTTGCTAGGCGCTCCATCTTTTTCGCGACGATATGGAATCTCGCGCTGAGACGACTCGAAAACTTTTTCTTGTCGCAGCGGCTGGTATTTTAAATTTATTTGCGCAACCATGAAAAGGAATGTGAAAAAATGACGCGCGTTATTTATGAAAATATTCAGCGATGCCACATTTTGTTATTTGATATAATGACCTCGACTGTTAAATTTTTAATTCAACTTTTTTATTGGCTTAGAAAAGCAATCTCAATTTTAATAAAAAATTTTATATATTTTTTTACGGGAAACCAATCCATTAATCCTTACGTAACAAGCATAAAACACCTACGTGACAATTTTACACTGCAGAGGCTTACTGGCTTTACGATGACAGCTGTAAGTCGTATTGTAAATGACCGCAGTCACTGACTGTCGTTAGAATGCGTTTAGAAATTCCAAACACTCGCGAACGGCGAATCTAGAATTTCCGCAAAGTAGTGGGATTGCAGGGTTGTAATCACGTAATCAGGAAGTGAGTGAGTCTCAAGTAGCTATGGTGACGACAGTTTTCGAGATTAATTTCTGACAAGGGAAGAAACTGGCGACATTTTTATTAAAAATTGCATGTCTTATATAATATTGGAATATTTTGATTTGCAAATTGGTTTCGTTTGCAATTGCATAATACTGAATGAAACCCTAGTAATTGAATAATGAATAGTTAACAATTTCAAAGAAGAGCAGAAACGTAACAAATAATTTTTCCTTTACTGAAGCGAAGATTGGAGAATCTGATTATCAGTGTGTAAAAGAATATAAAAGATCGCATAAAACTCTTGCCATTGTTTGGAGGTTATAAAATGTATAATTAAGGCATTCAGTAGTATAAAAAGTGACTTTCAAATGTAGAGATAAATATGCATGTATTTTGCATGAATTTTTTTATTCTTTTAATAGTTTTATAAGTTTCTTGTTAATATTTAACAAAAGTATTTGTGATCATCCTCATTTAATTCGATTTAATATCGGTGCCTACTCATATTCGTATATTACTACTTACAAGCATTAAATAGAGAAAATTTCCTTTCACGTAAATAATGATATATATTATACACAAAAAAAATTGAATGGGAATTTTACACTCCATTTTCACACAAACTATACTCAACAGTATATATATAAAGGCATACATAAAAGTAGAGTGTCGAGTGTTTTTTGGCTCTTCCCCAATTAATACTTCACTCGATTGCTAATTCGGCAACCCATTTTCCACTGTGTACAAATTTGAAATGACTACTAATCGCAACGCCTCTTCGCAATTTATTCTATCTTTAATATTTTAAATCAGTAAGAAAAATGGTACATTAATGACTTAGTTAAAATATTGGTTAAATTTGTTCTCCTCTAACCTAAACGTCTATCGTTAAATCAATGATCATTTCTTCACAAAATTTCACTTCCGGTAAGTGCGCGAAAGCAACAATAACCTTAAACACCCCGTAAAAAGCAAGCGTGAAATTTCCAGATCGTACAAGCTCGAAGTAGCTGCTCACTCGGGCTGGCGAGCTGACCGTAGAGCGGGTTATAACGCGCGGCTCCGCGGAAACGGGAGAAATAGGATTCGGTTATCCGTGGAAATCGAGATCTCGTTCTTTCGCCGGCGCGAAGAGGCGCACGCGCGTCGATAATGATCCGCTCGTTTTTAACGCTAACGCGCCCCAACGCCCGAGCGCTTCCCACCCGTTCCGCGCACCCACACCAGCGCGCCGAACCTGGTGTAGTCGTTACCGTTGTTTTTGCACTTTCCGGTAAGTGCGCTTAGGTTGCACCTTTCTCCACCGCCTCGCGCGCTGTCTGTTTGACTTTCGCTTTTTGTGTCTCTTTACACTCGGGATAATAAGGCTGCTCCGAATCGATGGTGCGTAAACAACGGCGGAAGTTTGCCGACGCGGTGGGTATCGTTTGCCGTAGGTGCCGAGTGGGTGGCATTAAAATTCTACGAATTGTGGGCCGATGTTTAAAGTTTCTTAAGTCCGGCGAACTCCCACACTCGGGGTTTAACATCAACTGCTGGAAATTCCGAGACGAATGCCTCCGAAACTTGCGCGGAGGATCCCCCCAGGGCGATAAACCTCGCGCAACAATGCCGTTCCTCTCTTTTTACCGAACTCCAGTATTCTTTACATCACGTTTTCGGGGAAAAAACAGGGCTGTATAAGTCACTTGGATCGCTTTTATCGTGCTTCGGGTTAAGAGTGAACGAGAAAAGCTGTATATTAAATAATGCAGTTGTCAATTCTAATTTCCTTAAAAAATTATTGAAAAAATAACAATAGTTTCTTACACAACTTGCTATAGTATTTTGTAAAATTTGCAAAAAAATTAACAAATTTTACTATGTTCTCGTAAATTTTAGAAGAAAATATTGTAATTTTTTCCATAACACAAGTCTGAGAGAACATTGAGCTTGACTATTGCAGTTTTTTTCTCCGTGTGGCTTTTTTGCGGTTTTGTATATAATTTCTTTATTAGAAAATTTTCAAACATTATTAGAAAATTTTCAAACATTATTACAAAATTTTCGAATTTTTCGAAACAAACTGACAACTTAAAGGTATATTCAAGGGTTATTCATTGTAATTTCAGTGACATTTGATTGCAGTGATTACAAGAATAAAATCGATTCTAATGATCAGTTGAAATCGTATAAATGGAGCAGTAGCTTTCTTTGATGCATAACCGTTCTGGACTAAAGGCAGTATATGTAAAACAGAGACAACAGATCCGTAAGTGGAGAACATCAGACCTCAGTCCATCTGGCGGTAAAACTATTAACTAATATTACTCACTGTATAAAGGCTTGATCGAGTTTAAAGGGGATCCCAAATTTGAATTATCATTACTAATACAGAGACTAGGAGAACTGCCACGTCCAATGCCCTAGAACTTTAAAATGACGGTAAAAAAAGATCATCGTATAAATTTAATTAACAACTACTCCTACAAATTACAATTATTTTTTAATAATATATTTAGATTATTTGAAGTAGGTATAGTGATTTTTTATTTAAAAACGCAATGATTTATTAATTTTCGAGATTGAATTAGATGATTTATTAAAAAGTGATTGCAAAGTCACTTACTTGTAAGTTATTTGTGTTTCTACGAATAAATAACTGCATGATTTTTATTCATTACTGTATGACTTTTATTTCATCATCATCAAAGGAATTCTTTAAAAATATTTTGTTTATTTGCGCGTGAAATTGCCGATATTACCAGAAATTTCCTTTGCAGTACATCACGATTACAGTGCGCTAAAAAGTAAAGGCAAATCTGACTTTGTTCGCTAAACAGAGAACAACACAAAAGAAATTGTATTGCATTACGTTCTATGAAATTCCATTACTCTGAATGTTTCTTTTACACAAATATAATTCCAAACGAAAAAAATGTACAATCGCTGAAAAAGCATTCATTCAAGGAGACCGGAAAAGCCTCTGAAATCTAATTTAAAGCCGGGATTTTCTGCCGCGGGTCCCTAATCGAAAAAAGCGGAAAAGAAAAGTAAAAAAAGGGGTATAAAAGGGGCGGGAAAGGAGAGAAGGCGAAATGGTCGGGGTTATTGGGCACGCGCGGCGTCACATCACGGTCAGAAAATCCCGCAGCCGCAGCATCGGCGGCGCGGCGCCAAAGACGTCACGTAGAGCAAGCTGCATACAGAGGGTCCGCAACAAGAGGAAAAATCGCAAGAACAGCTCTTCAAACGCGTGACTCTTGGTCGACCGGAAAACACGGGGGTCGGGCGGCTAAATTCGCTTTTAAATGGAACGGGAGAATCCCGCCTTCGCCACGTCGGGACGTTTCAGAGAAATAATGAAAACAAGAGGAAACGCGACGGTTAGAAATAAATTAGCCTCTTTTATAAAAGGATAAAATAAATCTTATTGAACAAATACATTTAGGAATACATTGACTAAAAAAAATTCCAGCGATTTATCCTTTTTTTCGTCTTTCTTTTCCTTGAAAGGTCTTTGCGTAGGCCTTACAATTATATGAAAACAAATCCGGCCGTAACTTTAGATTTAAACTTTATTAAATTCTTACAAATGAAGTTTGTAAATTAACACGTTATGTAATCCGTACAAATATCAATGATCCTACTTTAATCCGGCGTAATTTAACACAGCTTGGTTTATAAGGGGCTTCATTATAAGTAGTATAAATTTCGGAATCAGTAAAAACGGCATCAAATTAAAAACTTAAAATTTTAATTATCTGAATGTTTGCTTTTCATGTTACTTAATTTAATATTTAAGATAATTTCAGTTATTTATTTCTAATTAGATTGTACAATATATCTATTTGTTAATTTATTTATTATGATTTCTTGAAAATTTCAATTCATTTGTTCAACTGGTTCAAACTAAAGACTAATACAAAGGAATTTCTTCGACAAAATCAGATGCAGAATCAGGCGGCAGGTTCAGAATAACTAATGGGTATAAATGAACCTGACAGGTGATAAAATGTTGGTTTTTACATGTACTTTCGCTAGGTAAAATTATTTTTTCTGTACGTATACATAAGAAAAAATTTGGCAATAATTTTTCTATAATTTATTTTCAGAGCATTAAACACAGGCTTGTCCCCTTAAATGTACACTCATAATTCATTATTTATTGTATTATTGATTGCTTTAAATAGAAATTGAATTAAAAGGTATTAAAACTTGTATTACGAACGGACCAAACCACGAGATAATAAAAAGTTCAATAAGTATCTATTGATAAATACAACTGCTTCATATACAAATAGATAAAATTTCCCGGAACGCATAACAAAAATGCTGCATTCACGAAGCAAATAAAACGCGGAAAAATCCGGCGAAATCACCGTCGAGCAATTTATTCAATTACAAACAAGCTCAATCGGAGCTGCGGAAGTAAGCAGATTCTCGACACTGGAACGTGTCGTCTCGACAAAACGAAGAAAAATGCAAGTTGCGAGGGAAAAAAGCCGGGCAAGATAAAATATAAACATTCCCAATTGCACTCGTCACCGTTCGCTAATTGCAATTTTTATCTGGCGTGACGAGGGGGGGAGGCGAGCTAAACTGTCGAGACTGAACAATAAAAGTACGGAGCGCGTCGCGCGCAGTGGAGAGGGGCAAAAAAAAGGCAGCAGGCAACGCGGGAGGGCAAAAAAAAGCGACGGGTACGTAATTAAATTTTTTACCTCACTTACCGTGCGTAACTCTCGTTATTTCGCCAGACGAGTAAACAAAAGCTCCCCGTCGGCGCGCAGCCGCGATATTTTCGGTTCTCACCGAAGATAAGTAGCTCGCGAGTTTGCTTTTTCTCGAGTGCGAGCCTTTTTCCCGCGAGTTCGTGCTTACACCTTCATTTTGCCGGCTGAAAAGCGGGGTATAATACTGAGCGCTCCGTGAATCAGTTAATTAGATGCTAAAAGGTGCTTTTCCTGACGAGTTTATTTATGTTTTCCCGAAATGTAGAGTTATTTATTAATAATAATTAATGTCGATATTTAAAGCATTATTTGAAATTTACGAATTCCATTACTGAATTTTATTAGTACGGATTAATTTAATCCACATTAATTTAATATGTAGGTAAACGGAATATTTAAAAACTATAGTGATCAATTTTATGAACTATAAATTATGCAGTGTCCAATAAATTCAGAAATGGATGATTATGTACTCAGAAAGACAAAAGAATTTTCAAAAACATTTTTACTACAAACGTTTTTTCTAAAGATTTGTGCAATTCTTAATGTGTTGACCTTCAAATGACCTTCGGATGAAATTTATTTAATCTTCCGTCTAAACGTATAAAAAATTAAAAAAAGAAAGCATAAAATTTACTGTACGATCTATTTCTTAGGTTATAAGTAAGTGTTTAAATTAAAATTTTGAAGTTAACATTCAAATGAATTTCAAAATTATACTAACATAGGTCAAAGTCAAGATCATTTAAAATTTATTGTACAGTGCTTTGAAATTTTTGTCTATAACCTTCTGATTTTTATCTAAAGATTTGTTCTTCTATCCTGGAAGTATATTGAACTTTCTATGCATAAAAATACAGTTTCAAAGTATACGGAGAAAATTTTTCAGCAACAATATTATCAAACTTTTACAGTAATCTTAGGACGGTTTGTTTTTCTGGAGATTTTTAATAGCCGACGTTGATTTTCCACTACGTGCAAGACAAGGCGGTTAGTAAAGTTTACCCAAAAAAAATTACCGCAATTAAGATGACGCTTTACACTACGGGTTAGTTGTTAATTTTTATCACTTTTTTAGGATAATTTTTATTCAGATAATCTCTCCATACAAGTAACACAATTTTTTATTAATTTATGTATATTTTCAGTTTATTTTATTAAACATTTTTAAAATTATAAAAGCACAAAAGAACAAACTCGTCTTTAGCCTTCTAAGTAATTCACAGCTTTAACACAAGAATAGCGGATCTCAGCATAATACGCGCTAAATGCCAGTAGCAAAAAAAAAGGCCAGGAAAGGCAGAGAAGGTGACGATAAAAAAGGCCTCTCAGCTCGGTTTGCTTTACAGGCAGCTCTCAAGGCTGAGACGAAAAGGCAGGCGAAATAGGGAAAATATGCAAAGTACCGGGCGAGGGGGACGCTGGAATATCAATGCACATATTGTGCATCCACGCCGGAGGGCCGGGAGAAGTTCCGAACGGCGGCCTCGGCCGACGTCGTCGTCGTGCTCCCTCTTACCGGGGAATTCCTCTCGCGCGCCGCATGAATTTTCGCGGGGCGTGGAAGCTCGCGGGGGGGGGTATAGGCGACTCGAAAGTGGAGTGTAAGCTTCGCCTCCTGGCACCGGAGGAGTGTTATTCATCTTACGGCTCGGCGAAATGCAGCCACGAAGCTAGATGGAGAGAGCGTGCGCGCGAGCGCCGGGTTATTCACGGAGCCGTGGCGGCGGCGGCTTCGCATTTTGCGACGCGACGAGATGCTCAAATTGCGAGCTTCTTATCTGGTAAAAAATGCCAGCGGGGATGACGAAGGGGCGTGCGATAATTGGTAGTGATTGAACGAATTGCGACGGTTTTTTTAGTGCAAAAATGAAGGTTGGCTGAAACAAGGGCCCCTTAGGAGCACGTTTCTGAGGTTAACGATAGGACAGGCTTCGACGAAGACAGCGAGTACCTTGTCCAGTGAATGACGCGTCAATCAATCTACTTGCGCACGCCCTCCATCACAATCACTTTGCAGAACGTCTTATTTTTGCGTAGGAAAAGCGGATTCAGGTACGGGTAGGAAATTGTTAAGCCTCAATTACATGATTTTCAAATTCATAGCCATTATTCATACAAATTTTATTTTCAAATTGATCCATGCTTAATTCGTATTTATATAAATGATGCAATATTTAATATTACGTGTATTCTCTTAAATAAAACTTATTAAACTAAATATTTGAATTTTATAAATAGTTTATCTGCAAGCTCTACAGTAAAATGTAAAGTAATTAAATTTAAAATATTCAATGTAATAAGTTGCATTGAAATTATTACACGAAATATTAAATGTTTGATCATTTAATTCTTATATCAACATTAATTAAACACGGATTTATTTGAAAATAGAATTTACATATGAATAATGCTTGTGAATTTGAAAAGATTGGCAGGATTGGCATAGTGAGCACTAACATTAGTCGGGTCATTTTCACTACATACAAAACGTGGAATCTAATTCTAATTAGTCACATCGGGAGAATACCTCAGTGGGTTCTCTCCAAATATGATCAATTTCGCTTGAGAGACGACATGGAAAAATTTGTGTCAAAAAGTTTTGAAGGGCAGTTTGATCATATTTCAGGTATAAATTCCCGTTAAAAAAACTGAAGTAGAAATGAGAGGGCCAGACAAAAAAACTTGGAAGGAAGTCAAAATTTTCAAACAAGACTTACCGTAAGACGCGGAAGTGTCTTATTATTTGGAATATATCTGAAATTATTGAAGTTATTTAATGAAAATCTCTTGTATTTCAGCAAATTTGGCCGCAAATGCCATTCGAATTTCCATCTCGTAGCATGGATCTATTTACAACAGTCCCTTACATTTTTTAGATTTCTTACATAAATTATTTATTTTTGTATAATTTGCATGAAGATATCAAATACCATGACTAAAAAATATGACAAAATTAACTTATTATATGAAAATAATCGACCAAAAAATGATTAAAAAAAGGATTTAATATGTCGTACAAAATAATGTTAATTTCACTTTCTTCGAATTAATAAATTAATTATGAAATCTGTTAAGAAAAGAATAATAAATGAATCATCAAAAATTAATCTTCTATTAAAATCTCATCGGACAATCAGTATAAATGCAATGTACAAACGTCAATATTGAAAAGAAAACTCGTAAGGGGAACAAAAAGATAAACAGCAAACAGAATTCATTACGAATTCAAAGAGGCTATTCCCGACGCGGCGCTTCGACGGAAGGAGAGGTCGAGGGAAAGAAAAGAGCGAAATAGAGGGGCGTGCGCGCGAGATTAAAGAAGAAAAAAGATGAGAGAGGAGAGGCGAGAAGTATGGGCAAAGCAAATGCGCGGCGCGAACTACTTTCCGCGCCTGGGTCCTAGGGGCCGGTTTTAATGAACTTTGCATAATGTTATTCACGAGTCCTTCGCGCCCGCGACCCCTGCTTCTTGCCTCTGGCATATTAATTTAACCGCGCGGCAGCCGGCGCTCCGCGAGCGTCGCGCGCAAACAATAATAATTCGTTTTCGATTCAGAAGTAACAGAAAACGGACCGGCGGTCTTTGCATTCCTGATGAATGGCGTGTTACTACGGCCTTTCTGCCTCTTTCCGGGCGTAATTACAGGAACGGCAAGAATTCCTTTGTGCAATCAACGGCCAAAGGCGCGAAAGTGTTTTGTTTGACGGGGCATCGGATGCCTCGCGCTTTTTTTGCGCGCGACTCTCGATTAGTAAAACCGGTTAGTTAGTGAGCCGATCGCGTTTGTTCGGAATTCGAGGAATGGTAAATGGAGAGAGAAAAATATAACAGCTCGAACAAATGGGACGCTATTTGTTGGACACACGTGTACGCGGGGAATAATGTTATATTGTTATAAATTATGTACTATTTCTATTCTACGCAGTAACCCTAGTAGAAATGATCCGCAGTTTTTAACCAGGGTATTTGTAGTTTAAAATGAACTGGCGAGTTGTTTAAGCAGTGACTGGCAAATGAACGTGTCATTTTCGTCGTACATTTAATTGGTCTGCTGCTTAAGAACTGACCAGTAATTAGTTTACTCTGCAGTTTCACTGCTCAATTTTCTACCAGGGAAATGGAATAGACGCATTATAATTTGTATAGTATTTGTATAGTAAAAATTGCCATAATTTACAAAAAATTTATAATCTATCCAAAGAAAAAGAATTTATAGTAAATTTTTCTATTATTTTTTTTTAGTGCAGTTACTTGGTTTAAAGACCATTACCAAAAGCGTATTTCAAAAATGTACCCTTCGCATATAGTTTTAAACAATTGAATTCAGACTAATTGCTAGAAAGATTCCTGCTTTCTATTCAATTTACTGCACAAAATAAATGTTGGTAATATTTTTTAATTTCTATTATTTTCAATCTTTCAAAATCAGGAACGAAAACTGCTTAATTTTTATCAGAAGAATAACTATTTATTAATGGAAATTTGATCATTGCATGCTCTGATCGTTCACCCATCGATTTTGTAGTTTCGGATCCTATAAATGTTGGTACCTTTTTCTGTTAAATTTTATTAACAAGACATTTTAAACAATCTCCTCTTAACTTGTTATGTCGTTCACTATCCATACATCGATGAAAACTATATAGAGTATGTCAACATCTATTCATATTTTGAAAGCAATCGCAGGATGCGGGAACAATGATAATCATGCAATAATTCTGACGAAATCCTCTATTATCGTTCTATTGACTCAACATAAATGTAGTCATAGAATCAAAGGATTAAAATCGTAGGATCGAACAATCCGGCATCATCAGCATTTGGAGCCGACTAATCAATGGAGCTGATATTCTAATTACACGACGCCTGAAGCAAAGTGGCTGCATTTTAACTCAGCCTCCGAATAGCATGTGCCGCTGGCCCTTTAACGAGATTTTCCCTGAATTGTCGGCTACCCACATGTGTCGCTCGTCCCTCGATCAAAAGTGTCTCTGCAATTAATTTCAGCAGCGCCACAAAGGTCTCCAATTCAATGGAATAATAAAACGAAAGCTTCTAATTTCAATTTTTCAGCTCTTTAACGCAATTTAAGAAAATTGAACGAGGAATAAATTTTTAAATTTATCGTTTAATTGTAAATTTTGTCATTGCACTGCAATTGTTCTGCTGATGATAATAATGTATTGCATCTACTGTACGTTTGACGAAAAGAATTCTTAATTATGCAATTTCTGTTCTTTGAATTTAAACATTTAAAAAACAAAATCAGTACAATTGAATATAATTTAATTAAATGTTACTAACAATAGGTATCAGGTCTGCGGATGAAGAATTTCATTTGAATTTTCGAAAATAATTCTTTTGTCCAAAAGAGAGAATGTGTACGGAATTTAAAACTCATTAGTTTAAAAAATCTATATATCTGTGAAAAAGTCATGCGTAATTAAATTACGTAAACAATTCGTTGAATAACGTACGAAATAATCCTTCAAACAATTGGTCGAACGAAAAAGCGAAGTTTATATAAAACTGATGAAAACAAATGCAAAAAACAAAGGGGTTCTCTAACGTGTATCCGTTCTACCGATTGATATACACAGTAATTTCACATAAAGTATATTCTAAAAAACGATGAAAAGCAAAACCAATTGGCCTCGTAAAATTTAAAATGAGTTTTGTTAACTAACTGACTGTTACAGAAATTAGTTCGGCGACCGAGGCGAAATGACCTCCGATCGGTCGCGTAAAACATCCCGTAAATTAGCATTTACAAACTTTCGCGCAAACGCCCCCGAATCCACTTAATTTGCCGATAAATACCCCCGCAGTCTTACGTAAGCAACTTTAGATGCGGCAGCTTTTAAAGTCGCGTCGACGCTGTATCTCTTCATTGGCCCGCAATTAATTAAGTCTCTCGATTACCGCGTCCGAGCCTCCGTGTAACTTTCGCGGGTAGTTGCGATGCCGGCCGCGCGATCGACGCGGTCCACCTTCTTTTCTCCCCGCCCCCGCTTTTTCCGCTCGCCCCGTCGTAAATCGAATTTAGGGGATCGTGCTCGCCAAGCCGTTTTATGCGCGGCTCGTGAAAAAGTGAGTTGCGGCCGGTCGACTTCTCCGTGGGGCTATATATATACACTTTCACGCTCGGGCGGAGCGACTTTGACCGACCACTCGGCTCACGGTGCGTCGCTTACAGCAAGTGGATTTTCGCGATGATCCTAAAGAGATTTACCGGAACGCGTGAAAATTCATCATAGCGGATCAGCCGGGGGACTGTAGTGGTGGAAGGAATTTTTCATTTTATACATTTTTCACAATTTCATTTTCTGCACAAATATCAGTGATTTTCTAGCTTTTTAATGGAGGAGTTTGTTTTTGCTTGTTTTATTAGTAAACACTAGACTTCGTTGCATTGTGCTTTTAGTTAACGATGATGTAAAAGCCGTGTGTGAGTAAAGCTCTACCTTCATTTATTGTTTAAAAATCAAAACAATTTTCGAGGAATTAATTTGCTGTAACAGGCTCTTCGCAATGGCTCTTCACAAAAAATATCGGGTAAACTTTTTAAACAATTTCTTTTAAAAATGCGAGGAAAAATTGTGTAAAAATTAATTCTTTTGTACGCTATTCTTTAAAAAGTACAGTGCTCTCGACATACTTGAAAAGAAAAAAGAGAACAGTACTTAATTAAATATCGATGTTTTTCTATATAATCGCCTCTAATTCTTACTTCCATTAAATAAACAAAGAGAATTATTAAAACTTTCTTCTATTAAAAATTTTCTTTCTCGTAAACTCTATTAAATATCTGAATACGAGCAAAAAATATTTATTTTACGCTTTACCTCTGTTATAAAAATTGAGTTTTGTAAATATTATTTAAAAATGATTCCCAATAACAACGTTATTCATGTTTATTTAAAAGAAAAATTGGATGTTTTCTTTCTGAGCCAGTAAGCTAGAGAATTAATTTTTTAAAAGGTCAGTTAAATATTAAATAACAAAAATCGTGGTTCCTCATTTTCGAGCATCTGCAATAAAATTCATGTAAATTTTCTTTTTTGTACAGCCCTGATTAAGGCATTCACATCAATATTGAAACGTTGGTAAATAAATTAATTTGAAAAAATTTTCTTTTTCTACGCGATTATTTGGGACTTCCCTATATCTTGACAATTTCTCACAAAAGAACGTTCGAGCCTTCCATCTACCACTAAAATTGGATGTTCTTATCAAGACGTATTTTGATTCAATGCATTTTTAATTTGTTCAGATGAAATAGTTTGTACATAAAAAACAATTTTCAATTATTTTAAGATTACTTTTACTAGTGGGTAATTAATACTGAATATTTCATACGCAATTCAAATCAGTCATTGGGACATTTTGCAGACATTGAGATTGAGATAATAATTATTTAAAAATTACCATGACAACTGTGGTAAACGCTGGATATTGCAACTCGTCCTAAATTATTGTTTACTTATTTAAGAGTTTGCGAAATATTTGTGATTGCTCAATTTTGCTAGATGCATACTTCCTTTATTTACTACGTTAAGTAGCGTATTTAAATAAACTTGAGCAGTAAATTTGTATAATATATCTGGACTGATGCTTTGGAGGCGTAACAGGCTTTCACCTCGGGCGATCGGAGAAGTTAAGCAGCGTTGAACCCGTTTACCATACATGGTTGGATGGCCGCTTTGAACTGCCGACTTTGCTTTATCGTAATTTAGATGTTATTTCACGCTCAGTAAAGTGAGCAGTATGTATATGTGTAATAAATTTTGATGCCCAAATCTGCGTGATGTGATTTTAAAAATATACAGATTCTTTATACTTTTTAATTTTTGCAATATTGACCTCATCCTGACTGAATTTTTTTTTTGCTGTAAAGTAAATCAGCAGCAAGTAAAACGATATCGATACAATTTTTCTAGTAAATGGAGTTGTTCGGATACTCGTCGAGTGAAAGACTCGATGTGAATGACTTGGCTGATTTTTAATATTGTTCGAGGGTAGCCTTGAATAAGTTCTAGCGAATTCGAGGAAATTTGTTTTCACTTCATTAGAAATCACCGATCCCCTAAAATTTTTGTACATAGTTCAAAATTTGGATCTTTATAATGTACATTATGCAACATGTGACAAAGTCCTTGCACAAGGCTGTGACCTAAAGGATGTCCTCCAGCAAACGATAGAATTAGTTCGATGTTTAAGTTTGATGTGTCTTCAATAGAGTTGGACCAGGAAAATAGTCTGAGCTTATTTAAGGATAGATTTAGCGTTTAGTCATCGGTTTTGAGATTAGCTGTAGATAGCTGCCGAGCAAAAGAGCGGTGGATCCGATGAACGCGTCAACATGTCCTAGGAGGATCGACGCTGTGCAGCAGTTGCATTAGCAATGCGGCACGTGCGAGCAAGATCGAAAGATGCTGCAGCGACCACAGTTTGAGTTACCGAGGATCACCGATGCACCGTATAGTCCGCTATCCAGACTCTCTAACCTCAACGCCACATAAACTTGTTTTTGAACGCTCAAAACTAGATATTCTCTTCAACAAACATAGACATTTCGTCCATGATTACCGATATGGAATCATCAGTAGATACCTATTATGATGATCTGGCGTACTTACCGGTAGCTGGACTTGAAGACTTTCTTTAAGGTAATGGGTCGATCTTCGCATCTTTGTAAGTAAGTCACCTTAAGATATAATGCTCTACTGAAGTAAAATCCTCTGCATTCGTGTTAACTGAAATAGCAAAGTGACAAATCATGAAAAATGACGTAACATTTTAATGTCTTATGATTAATGTACATAATACAATTGACTTGGAATGTGTAGGTAATTTCTATGAGTAAACTTTCTCCGCGAAGACCGTGACCGGATTTGAAAGAACACTCGACTTGTCGAGGGGCTTAAGGTGATTGTCGGAGCTCTTGCCTGCCCATTATTCAGGAGTCGACTGCTCCTTAGCATTTAAATACCTCGCTATGCTTCGCGCGCAGCTTTGCACTTTTCTCTCGCTACGCTTGGGTGTTAGTAAATAAGCGGAAGAGCAAATTCAATTACAAGTCCTCGCCTGTATTTAAACAAACTGAGGTGTCGACTCATATTTGAGATGCTTTGGGGTTTATTTCGCAAACGATGGCTCCGCTTCATATGATCAGTGTTTTCCACTGAATAAGGAAATACTAATCTATCTATTCTAAACTAATCTATTCTGAATGTCTTAAGAAAAATCGCTTCGTGTTTAATGATAAAAATAAAAATAATAAAAAAAATCCGAAATAATTTGAAAATATGCATGACAAATATAAATTTCTAACATATTTATAGATTTATAATTTTAATTTGACGTACTGTTAAGTCTTAAAATCCTTTATAAATTTCACTAGTTTTCCAAATTTTTATTTTGGACTTATGCTTATAATTGCTTTTAAAAAGGAGAGTAAATTTTGTATTTAATCAGCATGAATAAATGTAGAATATGTAAGATAGTAAATTAAACATTGGTTAGAAAATTCACTTTTCTGTTGGAACAAGACTACCTCACTTTAGGGTTGGACAATAAAAAGATATTCCATTTTCATTCGCTTTTAATGGATATCTACTTTCGAGAGTGGGGCGAGGTGTACTTTTTGCACTGCAAGTCGGCATTAAAGTTAAAACGCCATGCTCACGAGAAGACGACGGTAGAATTGCGCCAAATGGTCTTTTGCAGTACTGAAAGAAGTAATTCATAGAAATTTCAGTATATAAGGCGTCTCTGTTACGGTTATACGATGATGATCTTCCGTGCTCGCCGAGGGTGATTCTCCGAGAACTATTTCGCCGGCTGATCCTCGTTTAAAACCCTCGTCACGTTACTACGTTCATACAAACCTTTATTTTATGCCTTTTTAATGACAGTAAAGTATTTTTCTGGGCTTAACGGTGTAAATGTTTGAAATGCTACTGGGCGGTTCGTACAATTTTCAGAGAACGTATCGCACGGTTTGGTTATTTATTCATAAGAATCTTTTTTTTTCAACTGGAAAATAAAATTGACCTTTGTAAGAAAAGTGAACATTTAATACTGTGCAGTTCGCTTTTGGAATAAAAATATAGTTTTACACGACGCTGTATCTTCGTACTATGTCGACCTATTTTCTCGAAAAGTTGTGATACTATATAGGATGAAACAAAGTGGTTTCCCTACGTACAAATTCAAATTTAATACAACTAGGACGTATTTCGTATTTTCATGACTTACTGACCTAACCTTTTCTCGATTTGCCTCGGCCCCGTTAACATCTGGCAGATGAAACTGTATTCTTAGCTCGTTACTTGTGCAATTTAAATCCTGAAAAAAACATCCTTATAAGTTTATACAATCATTATTTAGTTTCGAAGTCTATAATTATGCAACAAAGTACATTATAAGTTCACAATCGTTACTTGTTTCAAAGTTTTTCGCGCAGTGTACTGATTTAGATGTAAATACGATTAATCTTTTTTTCGATATCAGATAGAACTTTACATCGTAATCGAAGGCACAGTATGAAATGAATACAAAAAGTGAAATAAATTTAGAATTATTTGTGGTCAAATATATTAAAAACTCTTTCTTTAAAATTAGTTACTGTTCTTATTATTTACTAATTTTTAGAAATAAAAGGTGGAGGATATCCTCGATAAATATCAATATAATTCCTACAAAAATAACGAAAACAAGCAATTAATGCAAAACATGTCAAATATTTGATTCTGAATTTATCTCTGCATTAACGAGAAGTTATTGAAAAAGTAATTTCGTGTAATAATTACTAATGATTGTCGCATGAAATCTTGATTTTTCTACTTATTTTAGAAAATTGCACCCTTTTTTCTCAACTTTTTCTTCATTTCTTTTGGTTTTAATTTTTAATCGAAAACCAATGAGAAGTTATCGAATAAATAATTTTGTGTAATTATTACTACTGATTGTCGCATGAAATCTTGATTTTTCTACTTATTTTAGAAAATTGCACCCTTTTTTCTCAACTTTTCCTTCATTTCTGTTGCTTTTAAGTTTGAATTGAAAACCGTCTGTTTTTACTGAAAAGAAATATAATTATCATTTTGCATTGCCAGTGTTTCTCGGGAAATTTCAATTTTCTCACTATAAATTCATGATGCGCCACTCGTCATAAACCGATCGATTTGCGAGATCACCTCGTCCGCTTCTCATCCATTGAGCTCAGTACATCTTTGGCTTTTCCTTAAAAAGCCGGCGCTTATCTCCCTCAGTTATCGCGCGCTCGGACGATTCGCCCGCTCGTGCGCCAGTCACGGAGCAGCGCCCCTTTAAGACGCGACGCGATGTGTTCCACTCGGCCATTCTCTCCTGCCGAGCTAAAACCGCCGCGGCGAATCGATCGTCCACTTTTTCTCCCCCACCGGGCCAACCACTAGGAAGAAAAAAGAATACAGAGAGAGGAAAAAAAAGCGGCCGGTAGGATCTTCCTCGGCGAGAGATTCCCTCCGGTCGTCCGAACCCTCTTTTCTGCGGCGGTCGCCGTCGGAACTCCGGTTCTTCCGCTGCACGGCGGACGCGACGGCGAGAGAGATCTTTCCGCCGCCTCTGTACAGATCCGCCTTTCTCGGCCGCGCGTCGAAAATGTGGCCTTGCCGCTGGCGCTCCTTTTGTCGGGCTAACGGCTGACCCGGAATAGCGAAATTCAAATTCGCGCGCGCGCTCGCTTCCCCGAACTTGCCGTGTTGTGTACGTCTGCTGGAATTCGAGATTGATTTTTTGGCCGATGCCCGGGCATCGGAAGGATGCTGCTCGAATTTTTCCGACTACCACATGCCGATGAACCGGATTTAAATGCTGTTTATGTTGGTTTTTACGACACGGCGCTGTTAGTATTTTTTAAGGGTAGCGTAAATCTGTGCTTTTCAGCGGAACTTATGAAGAACATTTTTGCGATGTATTTTGGAAAAATTTTATGTGACGTTGAAAGTCCATGAATAAATTTTCTAGATTCATATTTTTACTACGGAAAGTTTAATCCGCGTCGTAAAGTTTTAAATCACTTTTAATATATTCCTGTAACATAATTTTAGGCGACTTGCGTTATGAAGTTATTTATTTAACGTCGAAGTCTTGCTTCAAAATATTTTGATAGAAGGCATTCCTGCCCAGATCTTAAAAAGTATAAGATATGAACACTAAACATGGTATTAAAGTTTGGGTCAGGATAAAAACTAAATTTCTTATTTTAAATATTTTTTATTCTTTTTATATATACATTACCTAAACATATATGCAAAAAGAAAGTTTTTATCAATTTTAAAATCATGTGAATGAAAATTAACGTGATAAATCAGGAAGTATGGCATTAAAAGAATTTAATTTGATACAAAAAAAGATGCAGATAAAAAATTAAATCGTGGAAAATTGAAACAAGATAACAATAAAAGCAAATAAATAAATCCACATTACACGTAGATATCACAAATTACAGTAGATAAAAATGTTTTCTTTGCAAAAAAATCGATTCTTTGGTCATTTTTATCCATACTCTAGTCTTAGAAGTAATATGCAAGGAAGAAGTAATAAAAAAACATCCCACTTTAACCGGTTTTATTAATTGAATCAGCAGCGAAGGGAAAACCATGAAATCCCGTTAATTACACTTTAGCTCGGGGAATAAAAAATTCACTCAGGGAAGAGCGTAAAGCTCTAACGACCATGTTGATGTTTTTGACCGAATGAAAATTTCAGTCTGGAAATTGCCTCGCCCGCGCGATTACGTAATGCGAAACTCCGACAACAGTTTCGCCCGACGCAAGGAGGAAGGCACGCATAAGCCGCGCGCCGCGCCTCCCCGTTCGAGCGCCTTTTTCCCGTCTAATTAAAATTATTATGATTAAACTGGCCCTTCGCGCGCCGCCTCCGCTTCTTCTTTTCCTCTTTTTTCTCGTTCTCCCGTCCGTTTAATTTTCTCGCGCCAAATTACACGATGGGCCTTCCGTTCGCGCGAGGAAAATGAAAGAGGAACGACTGGCGCGGGATATCCTTGAAAATTTTCTCACCCGCGCCGGGCTGCGCGCAATAAAAGGCACAAAACGTGCAATCGGAACGAGAATCGGTTTTATTGCGACGGGGTAAGCGCTTCTCTTTGTTAAGTTTATCCCGAGGCTGAAGCGCTTCGTTGTAGCGATAAAAACATCATGGTATCTCAGGCCGATTAAGATCTTTTCGGGCTGAAACTTAAAAGGAATAAAAATATTTTAACGAAATTGTTGAAATTCTTAATTAATTATTTGCAAGATGCAGTTAACAATAATTAACCAAGATTTAATGCAAGAATGAGATTATATCCTATATCTGTAAATATGAATAAATGAAATTCATACATGTACGTACTATTAAAAGTCGTTAGATATAAATGAACGACTAATTACATAACGATTAATTTATTCATATTTAGAGATTATCTGCAGTCGGGATATTGCATGAATAATAAAACAAAACATATTAACTACATTAACGTTTTGATAAAATATAGAAAAGATCTCAACACGTATAATTTATTCCTTTTTGGATTGATTGATTATTAACCATATTTTATTATTAATAAATGGTAAAACTTATAGCGATTACGAAGGTCTGGATGTCGTAACGATGACACATTATACAGTTATATTCTAAGCAGTTACGACGTCACGTTTGTTGTAAATTCTTACTTACTATATGTTAAATTGAAAATATATCAACGATATTTTTTGTTACTCTTATATAGTAATTTAAACAATACGTAAAATATTTTTGCTGAAATATTTTTATATTGCAATTCTATAGTAATGCCATATTAGAATTGGCTAATAACATTGAATACGATAGCGACTACGTCGACGATGAGGTCAATGCGTAACCTAATCTTCTCAAATGCATTAACATGCGTAACTTAATAATGCATCATGTTCATCAGCAGAAGCGATTAGGAATTGATGAATACATAGGTCAATAATAATCCTTATCTAATCAAACAAATATTTTATTGCTGATGCATTTATCAGTATACCTGTACAATACAAGGAATTAACAAATTTTATTAACGGAAAGATTTAGAATAAAAAAAAAGAAAGAAATATATTTACTAGAAACATTACCAAAACTGGTCACATTATTAGGATTTCTCTAATTTTCCTTATTCTTTAATATACACGGCTCGATAAATAAATCAGTTTTCAGAATTATGCGAAAGAATATAGAGGCATGTCGCGAGTATAAAGTACTGTGAAAAAACCATGCCGCCTAGCTGCAGGATTAAATGAAGAAACTAAAATTCGCCGTCTTTATAATAGAATTAACACATTACGGAGATTTACTGCCGCAGTTAACTTTCCATTCCATATTAATTTAAAGCTTCTTCATTCTTCTTACGGAGCATAATTTTAACTTTGCTGTGACACATTCTTTACTCTTCTGATTTAGCGTTTACTAAATTTTTTATCATATCTTTTATTAACCAAACCCATTGTCTTTATGCTAATTGCAAAGCACAGCCGTAACTAATGTACACATGTATTTTTAATGAAAACCTTTTTAAATGCTAATAAATAATTAATTTTGGCAGGTTTATTAGTATTTAAATTGTGATATTTTTATGTTAATTTAAATCGAGAGCCGGTCAATATATTTTATGATTGGAATGCCAATGTTTATTCTAGATTTCAATTGGATCTAATGATCGCAATATTTATGAAAAGCTGATATCTAACATCAAATACGCGGTTGAAATTCGAAACAATATTAAAATGGTAAATAAACTGGGATGTAGACCATAAATACGATATTTTGTGTTTGTTAATTTGTCTTTCAAAAATTATAACAAATCGAATTTAAAAAAAACCGTTCTTTTGAAAGATCCCATGAATAATGATCCTTGGAACAACGCAGTTTTTACAAAGGCTAAAAAGCTAAGTACCAACCTCGAGCTACACGTTATTACACGGCGATCTGACGTGAATCGGCTAGGGTGAATGATGGTGACATCGCCGAGGGACGGGGGCGCGTCATTAAGAATTTGAATAGAGCGACTTGTTAATAAAAAAAAGGAAATTGATAAACACAACTAATGCACATTAAGGTGCCAGTCGAGGAGCAAGCTGGCGATTTTATCGCAGGATCGACGAAGTTTAATGGGTTTTGAATAGCCAGCGCCACTGAAAAGATCGAGAGCGATGATTAATCTCGACGACTGCAGGATACGCTGGCACTTCTTTTATGTTTTTATTTTCCTTTTTTCGGAAATTATCCGAGCGCAAAATCACGATAAATCTGCCGTTCGTTAAAGCTTTTTACGGCACGTTTTATCAGTTTTACTAGAGTTAACTTCGCTCGACCGGAATCCTCTCGATCATTTGTTAAATATCCTTTGAAGCCTTTCCTCTACTTACTTCGTAATTGCTAAAGTTCAATTATATTTTTAACAACAACCTGCAAATTTTCTTAATTAAAAGACCAGAACCTTGACGCCTCCATCAAATTTCAATATTTAAAACACAATTTTCTCGAGAATAAAGAGAGAAAAATTTATGTTGATTTTCCAAATTAGTATGAAAGCTAGCTAGAGAGAATAAAAAGTTATGTTGGATGAATTTGGGTGTTAAAAATAATGCAAAAAGATCAATCAGATGAATTTATTCTGATCATAAATTTAATGATCATAACTTTTCAAGAAAAAAGCTTTCTCAACTCGCAATATTTCAAACTAAATCAAATAGATCTTTCTCTTACTCTTACTTTACTATCCTTTTTATTGACTCTAAACGTCTTAATGAAGTTGAGATAAGAGTGAAAGGAAATTTAGAATTGCAGCAAAAATAAATGAAAAATATATTTAATAAAATGTGATTTTGACAATTTTTATTGTCAGATTTTGAAATGTTTGGCTATTTTCATGTTAGCATAAAAAAACATTATTTAAAGTTTCAGCTTATTTCGTGATCTAAAGCTCAAATATACTCCTATAGAAGTAGATGAGCTGGGCCGGTTCTGGCACAGTAGAATGAGTGTATGTATGGTCAGCCAGGGACTAGGCCGGTTCTGACGCAGTAGTATAGGCCCCTATTTAGTCAGACCAGGTTGGGGTAGGTCTATTTTAGCGCAGTAGAACAAATAGTGTACGGTCAGACAGGGATGTCTGACTCAAACCCTTGTCTGACAAAACGGGGGATCATACTACTGGGCTACCCCCACCCCTGTCTGCCCATACACTATTTGTTCTACTGCACTAGAACCGGCCTACCCCCACCCCGGTCTGACTAAATAGGGATACTACTATACTACTGCGACAGAACGAGCCTAGCTCTTGGCTGACCACAAATACACTCATTCTACTGCGCCAGAACCGGCCTAGCTCACCTACTTATAGATACCTGAGTTAAACTTCAATTTTATTTTCTCAGCTTTAAATTCAATTGTTCCAAAACATATTTTGGCGTAATTTTTTAAACTAACATACGGATCTTTTTTATTACAGGTGAGTGCAAAATTGATGTCTATTTCAATCTTCAATGCACGTAAGTGACCCGTTTAATTTATTAAATAAAATCTCTAATCTAAATTTCTCTGAAACCGTATAAAAAAGAAGCAATCATCCTCCTTTACACCTAAAAAGCGTACACGGCACCATCACGGCCAGTAAATACGTGTAAAAAGCCTAGAGCTGGCGCGCGGTGTAACGAGACGTGGTCTACCGTCGAGTAAAAAGGCCCTTAAGTACACGAGAGTCGTGACTAAATATTCATAAGGGCGAGGAGCGACGGGCGGGCGCGCAAAAAGATGGACGATGGTCGGGCCAAGATCGGCGAGTAAAGTGTACCCCGCGCCCGAAGATTCCAGTGCGGGTTCGCGATTAAAATTTCACGCGACCGCCGCGCGAGTGGATCGCACGGCGGACGAGGGGCTTAGCGCGCGCCGACGATATCAGTAGCGGCGTTAGAGGTCATTAACGTTCGTCTCCGCGGTGGCTGTATACGATCCGTGTAATTGCTGTCGTTGAGGCGCTCACATGCAGGCTTACTCGCTCCTGTAATAGCTCGCTTATCAGCTACGCTTTAATATGAGGTAAATTCGTTTTTTAGTGGGGTCTCAAAATTTTGTCGCACTATCAAATGTTATGTTGTAAAAAGGGACTTCTTAATAAATAAAGGTGAAAAGGTGAAAATAAAGAACATAATGTTAGTTGAGGCGAAGAAAGAGATAACTAATCAGCAAATTTCAAAAGATGACAATTCGGAAAGCGGCTTTGAAACTATTAACTCAGCTTTAGTTCATAAAGGTGGTAACTTCTAAGTTGTAGTATGATACAGCGATTGATATAGTTATTATCTTTTTTAAGCAAAGCAAGTTCACATATTTTTGTAGCCTACATATTCTGTATTTTTCTCTAAAAAGGCCGGTAAATGTTCTCTAAAAGGTAGTGTAAAAACAGCAAAAAATGCCAATTCACCTTTAACCCGTTGAGGTCATACCTCCTGAACAATTCAAGAGGATCACATTGGGCTCCACGGACCGTGTAAATGAAAAAGTAAATGAACAAGAGAGAAAGGCAAGATGCGTTAACATTTAAAATTTATTAGATTCAATGAATGATCACAACGGGTTAAAGAAATAAAAATACCTTGTATATCAGAATTTGCACCTTTTATTTAAATAATAATAGATCGAAATTTTTCATGATTTAGCATGGTGATTTTTTTCTGAATTTTTTTCCGAAAATTTTCTTAGTATAAACTAAGGAATTTTATGACGATCTTTGAAATTCTATGTTTGGAAAGCATGAAAAAATTCGTAATTAAAGTTTACGAATTAACAATCATATACTAACTACGTGCAAAAAGCTTTGTCGGACTAAAGCAGGATCACTACTACTTATGCGCAAACATTATCATTTTTTATTTAAAGCTTACGGACAAATGAATTTTTCTCACCGGAATCATCTTAAAAACTTTTTTTTATTTAATATGTGTTGATATCATTCTCGTTTCTCTAGGCCATGCGATTAAAGATAATAATTAGGTCAATAAAGCTAATTTGACAGAAAATGTTTTAAAAAAAATATTAGTTGATTACAATATTGCGTGCGCTAATCGGAAACACTCATTAAATTCGACTGCAATCGCGAAACTGCGACGCAATAAAAAAATAAAAGTGCGACTCGCGATAGGCTTCCAGAAGAATTCATGAAAGTCAAAACAAAGGCGCGCCCGCGGAATTGCCATTGAACGTGGCCCCGTTTCCATCCCCGCCCCCCTCGTTTCCCTGCGAAACTTGGGATCTAAAAAGGAGAGTATCGTCGCCGCGGGGACGGTTGCAGAAAAAGTCCATTATTGCCGCGACGGTGGAGCGAGAAAGACAGATGGAGACGCAAAAGGCGGCCGTGCGGAGACGTAGTCGAACGTATCATTGTCTGCCGCTGAGCGTCGTCATATTGGACGGAGTAATCGCTCGGAATGCCGAGGGGGGAGGAGGAATCCGCGGCGAAGCTATTGGGTGCTGGGGCGGGAGGGGCAAGAGTCCCAGATGAATAATCGATCTCTTTCTTGCTCTCGAGCGCCGAGAGGAACTCTCTCCGTGTCTATCCCCTCGAGAAATCTCGCTCTTCGACTGGCGCGCGTGGGCGGCCGACCTTTGAAGCGGTGCGCTGCATACTGTTTCGCATGATAGGGAGTACTTATTTTCAATTTCGCACTTCCCCACCTCGAGAATTCGCCGAGGCGCGGCTTCTCTTTTATTTCGTCTGCAGATGTGCCGGGATTGCCCTCGCGCGTCCTCATTTTTATATACCCTTCGCCGATGAAATATTTCCTTCGATTTGCCTACATCGATTTCCTTTATATGTGGTATTACATACTTAACATCGTTTAAGATACCATTTATAGAAGTAGCGAATTAATTTTATACAGTTAGGTGACTATACTACATCAGACTGTTACCGTGTATTGTGTTTTTAGTTAGACATGCTACTTCTCTATGAAGGATCACTGTATGGTCTATAAAATTTGATACGATAAAAACGCTGATATTTTTGGAAATATTCGGAAAAATATTACAGGCACCGAGTGTAAATACATAAGTAGTAGTGATCCTAGTTTAATCCGTCGACCTCGTTCAAATGCAGATTATAGCACCTATGTTAATTCGCAAACTTCTACTATGAATCTTGATGTTCATAAATCCGAGAATTAAAATTTTTTAATTGCCCTAAAATTTATTAGCACATACAATTTAGAATTACTAGAAAAATAAATTCTTTAAAAGCATGTGCGTTTTCTTTAAGGAAATTATACTTTAAGAAATACAAGTACAATTTTGCACAGAGTAGAGCATAAAACTAGTCCAGGTGAAATGACATAAATAACACAGAGTAAGGTAAACATTTTATATGAATTGGTTAAAACTGTTTATTTAAGAAATAACTGGTACTGTCGTAGAATTCTGGACTCTCCGATGTTTCTCCAAAAACTGCTGTCCATTCCTAAGTAGGTCCGTAGTGCAATCTGCAAAAAAAGCATGGCAGAAAATACTTTCCTCTATTTTGGCTTCTGCATAGGATTGTCGGTTACAATATGATTGATAATAAATAAGGCAATCTACTGAATAAATCTGTTATTCTTTAAAAATGGTATAAAATACAGAATTTTTAGTCCATCCTAATTCATGTAGCTTTTATTGATTGAATTTTAATATACCCTCGTCTGCCTTAAATCCCACAGTTCTACTGATTTTCCTCATAATATATCTATACTACTAGAAAAAGCAGTAAAATTGTGCGATTCAAGTTACTCGAGAGGCAATTAGCTTTTTTTCTACGGAATAACCGCTTTAAAAAAGCTCGTACCATTTTAATTGCAAAAAATAAAGTATTATAAATTTTTTCTTTTATGGATTTCATTAATTTAAGTCGAAGAAGAATGATCTAATACCTACATAGATATTAAAATTTTAAAACTCAATATTTCTATTTTATATGCATAAAAAATGTGTACACATAAAAAGAAACCTCACGTACACCTAACGTGTGGTTTCCTCGGAGTAACTCTTTTCTCATTCAAATTGGAACTACACGCGCTCCCCTACAGACGCACGTGCGTCGCGCTCGCGCGCGACAGAAAGACTCTCGATAAATAGGAGGCGAGTGCTCGCATGAATGATTTATCACCGCATTAATGAAAACCTCGTGCGGCCGCGAGGAGGGCTATTTGTCAAGGGGAAAACGCAGCTCTGGTTGACTCGCGCGACGCGCCGAGAATATGAGGGGCGGGGTTCGCGAATTTTTTCGCCGCGCAAATCTCCCTCTCTCCCTCCTCTCCTCTTACTTCCGCCGAGCCGGGCCATTATTTTTCGACTAAACTCTTACTGTGCTCCAGATTTCGCTGCCTCCCCGCCGCTAAGAGACCAGTTTCGACGACGTTTTATTACGGACCCTTTGTCTACGTCTCGGCGTTTAACTTTCTTTTTTTTTGGGAACTCGATGTTGTAGATGCGTGATGTTATTTACTGTTGGCGGCCTCTTGTTTCCTCCTTTGTACTTTGTTCCATTATACGAAAAGTAAAATTTTTTGTTGTAAAAGAAGAGATTCACGGAACATTCGTATTTTGAGTTAAGGTAACGTTCTGGTGACAATAAAAATGTTTGTAATATTTACTTTTATGAGAAGAAAGTGTGGGATACTGTTGCTAATATAAAAAGAATGTTTCATATAAAATTTGAGTGTATTTCAATGTGGTCATCATTATGGCATAAATTGTGAATAATATCAACGTTTTTTAAAAGGTGTTTCCAACACTTGATCTTTGTCAAATGCTCTGAAAACATTTCTATGGTCTCAAACATTCAAGACAAAAAATCTTTGCTGCAACATTATAATTCACTCTGAAATGTTTCCTAAAAAAAATAAATTATCATAAAATCAACTTTTTCATCAAATTTCACTAGAACCTTACCTTAATGTTCGTTCGACAACTTTTTTTCGATAGATTTTGAATTTTTCATTGCAGCACTCACTGGTCTTTCATAAGAAATTTATAGGGCGGAATATTCATAAAACGGAATTATGTACCATTCTTCGTCAGCCGAAAACGACGCCAAAGAATCCTTGAATGAAGAAACGGTGTGTCGAGATGGCGCCGGTAAAACTGTTCGAAGGAGGTTTAAAAATGACATTTTTGTTATCGTGTACAAATATCTCCATATAAAGTTTATGGTTTAATTTGTAGCTACAAAAAATTAATGTTAGAAGAGTGAAATAAAAGCCATTAGATCTAGATAATTATCAGCATAATGCCGCAATTTCAAGTTTTTATGGAGTCATTTGCCAAAACGGCAGAGTATCTCCCCAATTTTTCAGATTTTTTCTACTATCGACGTTGAGTAACGTCACGTATTTTTCTCGGGAAATTCGAGACTAATGACACGAAATTACACATGATGAGAAGTTCATTTGTGAAACGAGCGGGATTTTTTTCCTCTTTTATACCATTTTATGAAATTTATGTCCCATTATTGAATTATGCAATGCAGTTAATGTCTGATCATATTGTGTTTCTTCTACTTAATTTGATTTATCACTTATTCAGCTTCTTGAAGGAAAACTGAAATATGAAATTTGTCGGTGTAATGAAAAAAATCGCTTTTAATTTAGTTCTTTTTAAAAATTCCAAATAGGTCCCCGTGAGTGAGCTAAAGTGAGAAAAAATGACTTAATAACTTTGTTCATTCTCACTCGAAGTTTTTCAATTTAAAATATTCTAGAAATGCTCAGTTTACCAAGGATAATAATAAAGTATTCAGCGTACGTATTATAAACTTTAAATTTTAAAAACTTTCTAATTATCTTCTTTATTTTCCACGAGAAAAATTTGTTAACTTAGCGCAGCTTAAATAGACCTAAATGGATTTTAAATGTAAGCCATTACAAACAATACCACATGACAATAAAAATACAGCCAAAGTCACTTTACCCTCCTTAAGAAAACGTAGAGCAGTCGCTTTTCTCCCGAGAAAGGGAAATCTAATCACGACTCGAATTAATGGAACAAATCGAAAACAAAGTGAGCCCACTCAATCTCGACGAGTCCTTGAACTTTCCAAAGACGCGATTGCTGAAATTCAATCCATCGCCGTAATGCCCCGGTCGGACGTCTTATCGGCCCATTTGTCAGCGTCATAGAGGGGACAAAATTTTTTTCCCACCCCCGCAGTGTAAAGTCCTCGCGTGTGCATCTCGAACGCAAAGTCGCCGGATGTAAGAGTCGAGGACTCGCGCGCCAGGCAATTTCCGGCTATCCGATTTCCGGGATTTCGGGAGAGAACAGAAAGGAGGCCTCCCCGATGTTTGTCTTTGGAGGCTCGAGCGTCACTTGACAGTCCCCGCGTCGCCGCTCGTCAAACAAGCGGGGAAGCGCTTCGCCCGCCCGATTTCGTCAATCGCTCGATATTGATTTTACGGCGGGACCAAATTTCACGATATTGTTTATATTGTGTCGAAGTAATTTGCGTTGGTGATTGATCCCTGTGAGGAATTTGTGTTGAAAGTGTTTAATTGAAAATATTAAAATAATTTAGAATTGTATTTTCATTCAAGTTTATATTTTAATTAATTAGATGTAAAAGAAAAATTAATTAAATATGTAATAGAAAATTCAGTAAACAATCGCTAAAATAAGTTAAGCATCATGTATGATTAAATTTGTATTCTAATTTACTTAATTAATTATTTGAATGTAAAGGAAAACTTAATTAAGTGAACAATCTTTATTTATAACTGGTAAAACTTCATCGAGATAAACTAAAATGAGTTAAGCTTTGGGCAAGATTTCATTTTTATTATAATTTATTTAATTAATTAATTGAATATCAAAAGTAAATATATTTAACTGATAAAATCTTTATTGAGCGGTTAAACTAAAATAAGTGAAGTATTATGTAATGCTGGTAAGAAGAGTATACCCAATTCTTTTGACTCTATCAACAGTAGAATAGAACATAAACTTATACTTAAAACGAAAAATTTCGAAGATTATAGGTACCATATCTGTTTTTATTAAAGAAGTCATAAATAATATTATAATTATAATTCCATTAATAATTATTAAATAATTACTAAACAATTTTTTACAAAGGTTGGGAAGCGAGTGTTTATTCGCATAGCAAATGTGAGTAAATGAATATTTTTCATGAAAAACAAACAATATCTCTAACAGCTTAAAAAATTTATTATTTCCTCTTGGTTTAAATTACAGAAATGAAATGTTATTTACTTTTCACGAAAATTCGCATTAATTTTGAAAAATCCCTGCACAAAGAATGTATAATTTATAAAAGTCGTTTGTATCCTGCCTCAAAAATTCGTTTTAACGAAAAATTAAATTTCAGAAGGCATTAAAACCGGCACATTAAATCAACGGAAGCAATGCGTGCATTTAAATTCCTTGTAAATTCCCAAGATGCTTCTTTTTTTACATTTTTCATGCCGCCGGCGCATTTAAACGACATTAAAATGGTTGCGCCTTTACCAAACGCAATTAATTTTAATGAAATTTAATAATGCGGAAGAGACCGTAATTCCTCAAACTTAATAACCGCGCGTATATAGGAGCACAGCTCAGTTAGCCTAATTGATTAAAACTCCAGCCGGCCGAGATCAATAATCCGGCGTCGCTCGCGCTGAGGAATCGGTCCACGTGGCGAGGAGTCGAGTCAACGAGTCGAGATGATCCATCGCCCGGGCGAATGCTAAAAACGAGCCTTGAAGCCGTCGTATAATTTTATCGCCGCGAGCCCCGAGGGGGAGACTCGACTCGCGTCATTATCCGGCCGTCTACCGCGGAACCGTTCGCTCTTCCCTCCGAGGGGGGAGGGAATCGTGTCTGTGTGTCAGCGCTGCCACGGCCCAGCGGAGAGACAAGCAGATTGCTGTACACGCGGCGCCATTGTCGTACG
This sequence comes from Eurytoma adleriae, assembly GCA_900480045.1. NCBI lineage: Eukaryota > Metazoa > Arthropoda > Insecta > Hymenoptera > Eurytomidae > Eurytoma > Eurytoma adleriae. The sequence continues at coordinate 2,131 of UXGC01000731.1, read as the reverse complement.
CGACGCTCGCAATTTCGCGCGCGGCTGTAAGTGCGTGGGTGATGGTGGGAAAAAACAGGACCGAGGGAATTGCGCGAGGGTCACTCCGGGATCTTTCGAGGTCCCACTTGTTCCTCTTTTGTCTCCTCTCCCTTTTCTTCGCCCCCCACTTGCGAGTGTGCGCGACTAGGCGCCTCGGTTCTTTTTCTTCTATTGTGGTTCGCTTCTAGGCTGTGCCCTCGGCACACTACGCCGATAGTAATGTAATGTCGGCGTAATATTGTTTTGCCAGTTTAGAAAGTTTTTGCTTAGTTTTCTTGCGGAAGCTCCGGTCGAACGCTTTTATCGCTTCGTACATTGTTTATTTGCTTTTACAGTGTTCCGCGAAATTCTAGTCTGTCCCTGCTTTCGTCAGAAATTTTAGATGCAGCATCATACTTTTTGTATAAGTTTAACTTTCAATCTAAATTAGAGAAAAAATAGGATTTTTTAAACAAATTTACATTAAATTTATTATTATGGAACCCATTCTTCTATAAAGTAGGTATTGAAGTGCATTGACGAGTGTCAAACATCCAGTGTGCCCAGTGTAAATTTCGGTAAATCAATGGATAGCTAAAAATAAATATGTGGATCAGATTAAGGTGAATAATTTGCTACCTTGCAACGGGTTCAAAGGTATTCGGAACTCAATATAGAAACTGAGAAAATTAGATTGAAAAGAAGATAAACAACACTGTTCAAAATTGGTTGACCTAAATACACGAATCAATTGATCTTAAAATTCATTTCTTGTGTTTAATTTATGTAGTTCATTTAATTTCTTAACGTTTCTCATCGTGAGCAAGTCGGTCGCTTTTTTTCCATAAAAAATTATACTCAACATTTTAGGTAAACATTTTTTTGCGTATCTTTTCATCGTAAAATACATAAAACTTATATAATATCTAAATTTTTTTTAATAAACGTTGTTCTGAACTCTGGTTTTCGAACGTCTGGATTTTTTCCTCTTACATATCAACTTAATTTTGAAGGCAAGACGTTTTACTGTAAATACAAAGTATTGCTTTCTGCACAATTGTCTAAAGCTCCGGCTTTTAAATCTCTCTGCATTTCTCTCCTTTCAGCTTCTCGATTTACCTCGGCTCAAACCTCTCTTATTTCCACCGACACCGCCTCCCTTCGCCCCCGTCGGCTTTCGCTCACGCAAAGCTCTTCTGTCTTCCAGTACGTACATCAGTCCGTCCGGCGTCTCCTCCTCGATCCGCCGGCTTCCTCGGCCTTTGTCTCTTTGTTCGCCGCGCGACACCCGACCGAGGCGGAAACGCGCCGTTGCGATTTCTGAAATCGCGCGGGACTCGGTTTAGCGGCGCACCGCGCAATATCTACTTTACAATCTGTGTACACTTTGATTGCCGACCGATCGGGCGCTTGCGCGCCAGGTGTGCCCAGCTGAATTGCATCGGGCCGGATTTCTCTTTATTTCGGGCTTTTTCGATTTTGTTCGAGCCGGCTTGTGTGCTTAGTAAATAGAAAAATTGTTTTCGAAATTCGGAAATATGCGCAGAGGATTGTAAGAAAAGATTAAAACTTTTTATAAAAATTTCATTTTCTGTTTGTAAAGCAGGATTTATTGTTTTTTTTTATTCTATAACTTCTACAGTTTTATACAGTATATAAGATTTAATTCAGTTTTACCTTATTTGCAACTAACCTTTAGAATATCGGAATTTGAGGTGTGAAAATATTGTTTAAAATGGTCCATCAAATTTGTGCCATGTATCAAGTGTTAACTTATACATATACAGTTTATATTATCCCTGTTAGGAAGTTAACCATAAATTAATCAGAATATGGTTAATTATCTACTGATTGGTCAGCTTCTGGTAAATATTTTGATCAGAAATTTTTCGCTCTAACGACAGTTTTTTGTCGTAATCTGATCAACACTGATCGCAACACTGGTGGTATTGTCGTATCATTTTTATTGATGGGAATAAATACAAAATTTTAACGCCTTATTCGGATGGAACAGTTGCTTTTTCATATCCTCCCCGTTCGTCCGAAAAACCGATTTGTAACGAACAAATTCGGGATGTATACATTTTGCACTATAGGCGCGTTTCGTCCCAGATCAGCCTACTGGACTCGT
>UXGC01000730.1:0-60680 GCA_900480045.1 Eurytoma adleriae | reverse complement strand
TTACTAAATAAATTTTACTTGATTTAAGTAAATTTCAGTTGATTCAAGTAAATATTACTTTAATTCAAGTAAATGTTTAGTAACAATAATTTTTTGTTCAGTGTGCATATTGTGTATAAACATTTGCGATCTTCCGGCAAAAAATTATAACTGTACACCTTTGTTTTCGAGAAATTAGTGGTTTTAATTTTTTCGTGTTTTTTTTATTAGTTACAAAAAAAAGGGAATTTCTATATTTTCTTTTAATGAAATAGATCTTTTACAATGAATATGAGTTGTGTTTTTATACTAGGCCCAACGCACTTATGCCCTTTTGTGGGGAATATTTTACTTACATTGTTTAGCTCGTATAGTATGCTAATTTATAGCCTTTTGTCAAGTTACATCTTATATTAAAAACAGTGTAGCTATTGCACTTGTTTATAATAATTTATTTATATTTTAAAGACAAATCATATAGAATAATTAAAAAATAACTTAACTCACCTAGGAGGATGATAAGTTAACAGTGCGTTTTAAGAAATAATTTCTAAGTTCAAAAAAGACGTTGATATTGCTGGTATTTTATTCTAATCTCACAAGGGACGATATTCCAAAATTGTCCGAAAAAATGTAAAATATAAACTTCGGCAGATCTGGAAATAGTGAAAAAAAGAAAATATATTAATATATTATTATGATATGATATGAAAATATATTATTATGATTTAAATAAACAGTAAGAAAATATTTCACATGATGTATTACCATTGGGATTCTTATTATTGAAAAATATTCTTTAAATACAGTGGTACTATTAAATTTAATATACATCGAATACTCCTAAGAGATTTAAGCATCGACATCATTATAACACCGAATTCACGGCATAACTTATATCGTAGGTATACCCGCTTCGGAGCGTAAAAAATAAAAACGGCGCGCGTTTCGCCACGGGGCCGACCGTCGAAGAAAAGGTGAAAAAAAGCGTAGCCTGGCGTAAGCCGATCGCGTGGCATAATCGAGTGTTAGGGGCTCCTTCGGCTCTTTTCGCTCGACCTTTCGTCGCCGATCTCTCCGGCGCCGGGCCCTTTGATACCTTCGATCTGTAACACCTTCCATTCTCCGGGTGCACGCGCCGCTCGTGTGCTCTCCTTTCCGCCGGTCTGGGGGGGCAGGTATCGAGCGGCAATTGAAGGGAGCCGAACCCTTTGCGGCCTGCCAATAGATTTTCCCCGATAGCATTGTCCTTGGGGCCGGCCTCTATTGAGCTATCAAAATATTAAGGACCGAGGCGCGCGCCGCGGCATCAGGTGGCCGATTTCGCCGGGGTGTTGTTCCCCATTGTGCTCCGCTTTTCTCTCCGCGTCGGCCGATTGAAAGGGGAGGGGAGAAAAGGGCTGCATCGATCCACCGCGACACTGATTGACTTTTGCCTTTAGCCTTTCGTCGCCTCGCCCCCCTTTCATATTTTTACATGCTTATTATCCCGCGCGCTCGAACCTTTTCCGCAGGTGTTATTATGTCACTCTTTCGCTTATTACCGCCGCGGCTCGACACTCGACCGAGCAACAAGTTTTTTCCCCGAGAAAGTCGGCCTCTCTCCGATGCACCCAACGGTTTTCTTCTTTTTTTTTTTAATCACACGCGCGCGCGTAACCGCCGCCGATGGACCGTTCGAACTGCCGAAAAAAAAGTGTAGAAAAAAAAGTAGATTCGAAGGAAATCCGTTTCGCCGCGTAGTCTTCCGGCTAGTTGACAGATGGAGGTGCAGGGGTCATTATTTTTTAAAGGAGAGGAGAGGGGGGGGGGTTGTCCGGCGTTCACCTGGCGTCGTGATGTCAGCGCAAAAAGAAGCCACCGCGCCAGGGGTGTCGGACCCCCCGAACGAGCGCAAGTGGGTCCGGCGCGCTGGACCCCCACGGGTTCCCATGGCCTCGGAAGGTGCGCGCGGCTCTTTATGTATGCATGCGCGCCCCCCGTGCAAAAAATAAAAGGGAAGGGGCCGGGGCGCCGTCCTCCAAAAATCCGAAAAAAGCCCAGCCGGCGAATCGGAAGGATCGCCTTCTCTCTTTCTCTCGATTATGCAAGATAATATACGTGAAACCCTCGCGCGAGCGGACCGTGAGAGAAAAACTCCGGAGGAATTAGGAAAGATCGCCGCTCCCCGCGATGATTGAGTGGACGGGAGGCTGGAGAAAAAAAGAGAGAACACCCCTTAAAAACCCCCCGACTGCATTATATATTCAAACTAGCCGTTGGCGATTTCGCCGGAAAATATTCAAAACGTCATGCGGGCACATTCGCCTACCCTCTTGCGCTTCGGAAATCAAGCCGGCCACTTTTGTTGCGACCGCGAAATAATAACGGACGGTACAAGAGGTAAACGGAAAATTACGACTGGTTTATGGATATCGCGTTGAAGCGTATTGTAGAAACGAGGATGTTTCGGTGTAAAAGTGTATAAGCGAGCGGGGCGATCGCTTGGTTTTTTGCTCGCCCTTCGCCCTTACGCTTAACCGTAGTAACTTGTTCAATTTTTAATTTAGTCGATAAACAAAAGACTTGTTCCCCTAAGTCCTAAATTACACGTGTGTTTTTGCACATTTTTTGTTCTTGGAAAAGTAAAAGGCTCTTTAGAAAATTAGTCGTGACCACACTCTTAAAAATCCATTCAATTCTATAAATATTCATTTTGCATTCTAATTGAAAGAGTAATATCTAAACACAACATTGATGTACTAATTATTAATCTACACAAAGACTATGTTTTGTTTTAATTACTCCAGAAAACTACAATAAAAAATTTTTTCTAATGCAATAGAATTTTGTACAATATAGAATGGAATAGATTTCTATTATTGTAAATAATAATTTACCAAGTTTAAAACTACATACAATTTTATAATACATAATTAATTTCGCTATTTTGACTAGCCAATATTAAAAAAGTAATACTTAAACATTGCACTTACGTCACAGTCAAAAACTTAAAAAAAAACTACTGTACTAAAAAGTAAGTCTATAGTAATAACACAGATAATTTGGTATTGCAACTATTAAAATAACTACATAACAATTTTGAATAAATAAAAACTATTCAGTAAATATATACATAATTAAAATAAATAAGATAAAATAAAATAATATGTAAGCACACAAAAAATTATATTTTAAACACATTACTTGCGTTAAAGAAAACCCAAAGAAGTGTGTTCATTAAACAAGAATTTCGTGCAACTTCATCCCACAATTCACAAAAGCCAGAATTTTCAAGCGTGCAGAAATGGGAAGGAAAAGGCGGTTACGTCTTGAGCGAACGCAATTAGTATTGAAAACGTTGCGAGCAGCCGGAAAAGTGGCCGCCGCAGCGGGCCCGCACTCCCTCGGGCTCGTATTTAGGGCGGGCATATAAAACGTTTTATAAGCGGGGACAAAACTACTCGAGCCAGCAGTAGCAGCCGAAGAAAAATGGCCCAATGGGTTTAATCCGCAATCGCGCGGCCGGGGCACAATGAGCCGCTACGTGTGGGCCCACCGCCGGCAAGAATGCTAGGTCCCAATAAAACTTTACTGTTTTACCGCCCGGCTAAATTGGCGGGGGGAAGAGAGCGAAAGGCGAAAGGGTGCCGGACGGCATAAACGCCGGTCTCCGGCAGCCCCCTGCGACGAGAGCGGCTCCACGCGCAAACTGCCCCCTCGCACCTCCCTCCCCTCCCGCGCGCGGCTTAGAAGCTTACCGGACGGATAATCCTTTGGCTCCCTCGGCCCCGATGCTCCTCCGCGAGACTGTCCTTCCTTCGTTAAGTTCCGGGCGACCCCTTTTTTTTCCCCGCGCGCATATAGCGCGCGAGCGCGGCGAAAGGATTAAAAAAAAAAAAGGGGCGACCAAGTGGCCACGGGCGCATCACAAAGTGAAATTCGGCAATAAAACCCGAGCCGCGCGGCGAGGGAGGAGGCAACCCTTTCAGAAGAGCGCCTGGCCGTTTTTTTTTTCGTCAACCCTTTGCTTTTTTTTTCGCTCGTCTTTGAGATACCCCCGGAAAATCACTGCAGCCGGGCGACTTCCTGCCTCTTGTTTTTCCCTTCTTTTTTTTTTAACCATCTTTTTTTCGATCGACGGAGATGTCGTCGCATTAAGGACCGATTCGAGACGGTCCGGCCGCTCCTAATTACCCCACTGATCCCCTCGGCCTGTTGCGAGTGACCGGTGCTTACTATGCACCTTGGGGGGCGGAGCAGCGCCGCTGGACTTTCCACAAGTTTTTGCGAGGCCGCCGCTGGTGTCGCATTGTCGGGCAATTTTGCGTGGCGCGCAGCTTTCTACGCGGCGCCGAGCGAGCGAATTGCGCGCGCGGGGGCAAAAGAAGGAGCCGCGCCGAGCGGAAGTTGGAAAATGATTTGAATGGAGGGAGGGTAAAAAAAAAGGCCGGGCAATTTGGCACTGGCCGTAGAAAATGGCCGGAGCTCGGTTAGCCACAACAAGGAGCCATAAAAAGCGGCCGCCGCTGCCCGTAACGGTATAGAATCGCGCTTAATACACCGAGGGTACGGCAAGAAATCCTGCAGTCCCGGAGTGTCGCTCGCGGCCTCCGCGCTACGATCCTCGATCGAGATGATCGACGAGCATAAAAGCGCCGAGGACGCGGCCTCGCGAGCGAGCTGCAATCGATGCCGCCTTCCTTTTTTTTCTCTTCTGCTCCGCCGCGCGCGCTTAATTCTATTTGCATGAGGGCATCGCGCGCTTCTTTTTCCGCGGGGCCCCGAACTTTCCCCGGGAATGCCTAATGCTCGGCGGAGGCGGCGGCGGCGATTATAGGTCCTGAGCGGCCGCGGAAATTACGGGGAGCGCGCGCAACTTTCGCTAAACTTCCTAATTGAATAATTGAAGCGAGAGCGTAGGAGAGGCGACGCAAAAAGAAAGAGAGCGGCCCCGGCGCCTGTCTCGCGCGCGCTTACTCCCTGCGATCGGCCAAACATTTTTCGGCCGATAGTCATTGATGGGGACGCGTTACCTACTATAGACCAGATTCTGTAGAAAAATACACTGCTAATTGAATAAGAAAATGCTTTCGTAAAGATCTTCACAAATCTTTTTTTAGAGAGAGTAATTTTGGGTATAATTTTAAAAACATTATTTTCTATTTAAATTTAGAATAATTTAATTTTTTGTCTGGTTTATTTTTAATGCAGTACAATAAAGCAAATAAATATTTCGAAAAATCGATACTGCTTCTAAATCGAACGATTTATTCAAAATTTATTATATTATCAACAAATAAGTTAAAGTTAAATCAGTTTTTTTAAGTTGAGTTTTTAAGATTTTTTTAAATTGAGTTTACACTTAAGATATATGTAAAATTTCAGCTCGTTACATCATACACACGTATACAGACGTACATACATTTATAAATAGGTGCATACATCCTTACAATTTTTAAAAATCTTTCTGTAATCAGAAACATTAAAGTTACAAACCTTTCTCTTTGAGAAAAAAAAACTACTAAGATACGGTTCCACCCAGTATCAATTGGTTTTTCAGAGTCGCACTTTTAGAAGATATTTTTTACATACCAAAAAATATTTTTTATAATTTTTAGAAACTAATGTCTGATATTTAATCACAATTATCTTATAGGCACTTCTTGTTACAGGACGTAAATGTTTAAATAAAAAATTTAATATTATTTATAAATTTATTTATAAAACAATATAGAAATGTATAGATATTTTAAATATATAGATGTAAATATGATATTATTGATAGTTAAAATATTTGATTTTGTAATTGCAAAATTGATATATTAAAGCCTCTCTTTATCTGTTGTTTATTTGCGTCTTACAACTGCAATTATTTTTCGTCAAAAATGAAATAAATAACTTTTCTACAGTATTTTCCCATTTAGCAGTAGGTCGCCGCAAGACGAAAACTTGGCGACCGACGATGGGCGCGGAAAATTTTCTAATTTGTGCTCGTTCTCGTAGACGCAAAAGAGTTTATTGTACTTCAAAATCTCATTGCAAAGTTTAAGACTTGTTCTAAAACTGCGGTTTTGCTTAGTTTAAAAAAATTAGCCAAAGTTATCTTGTCGCGCAAAAAAAAGTTTACCCCTGAAATTTGCAGTGCCGTTGACACGAAATTTTAATTTCAACTTTGTACTATTGTACGAAACCGAGAAACACGCGGAGACTCTCCCCGGTAGATAAACATCCGAACGTCGTTGAATTTTTCAAAAATTTTCAATTAATTTTCTCCCGCCGCTGTTTGAATAAGTAAATCGCCGAACTCCTATGAATATCAGATCCGTTCCTAGGCGAATTATTGAGCATAACAAGGGAGAGAAATGAACGTGACGCGGAATAAGCATCGCCCCTTCAAAAAAAAGTCATTAGCGCGCGGAAAAGTGAAATTTCGCCGGTGAAAAAGTAGGTGAACGACAGCCCGGCTGATTATCATAAAAATCCGAAGGAGGAGCGAATCATAAATCTCGAGACACTGGGCGGCTCGCCGCTAATTCCTCGAGTGGAGAGGCGCGTGATTGATTATCGGATAGGAGCAATTAGTAGCCGTGCGCGCGGTGCGCTTCCGGTCCATGCGGCGCTGCAGCCTCCACTATCCCACGGTGGAGCGTGCATAGGCGCGCGGCGCGCGCTCCCCCTCCCCGGGCCCCCGGAAAATTCGTATGGCGGCCGCAGGAATCTCCTCTTCCTATCTCTCACGGCCGCCCGGATTTAGACGCATGTGAGCTCAACCCGGGGAAAAGCGCGCGCGCGGGTCATTAATCTCCCGATTTAAGTAGACGACAATATTTGCATATCGGGTTGCGCTCCGCTGCGGCTCTCGCCGCCCTTTGATCGATCGTCCGAGGCCTCGCGGATTCGTCTTGAGGGCCGCGCGCATTGTCATTGAAAGGAGCCGAGGCGCGAGCTGCGGACGGTTTGAAATTGGGCCGCGCGGGGTGGGGATGATGATAGGCGAGGCCCCGGACCGAGGGAAAAGACAAGGGAGCCCGAGGAACATAGGGAGCGCGCGGCGTTAAACAAAAAAGCGAGGGGTGGATGCTGCGCCGCTCGCGCAAAGACCTGGACCGTATGCAGATTAGGCACCTTTTTATCGCGCAGCCGCTCGAGGAATCCGGTTTTTTTTTTATTTTTCCTCGCCCCCCTCGCGCGCGGGGAAAAAACGTCCACTCTGCGGCCGATCGGCCGCTCGGACAATTGCGCGTACGCGCGGCTAAACAGCCGGGCGAGAGAGAGAGAGAGAGTCGCCCCGGCCGAAGGATGTACGTCGCGCCGCTTTTTTTCCGCGCCACCCTTCTGCCGAGGCCGAGCGCCGCTTTTTCCAAAGGCCGCTGTGCGTGCGCCAGGGGCCGGGCAAAAAACTTTCGACCGGCTCGCCTTTTCTTTTTTCTCAACTTGTTGCTTTTATTTTTCGACTGCTGCTTATTTGCTTTGATGACGTTTCAATGAGATTACGATTTTTACACCCCGGCACTTGTTGATGTTCTCAAAAAAAAAAAAAAAATCAACAGGCGTCAACCTGTTTACTCTAATATCTTTAATATTTGAAAAAAATTATGTTGTATTCTTTAAAAATGAAAGATTTTTTTTATTAATTTAAACCTAAAAGTATTGAAAGTATAACTGTGGATTTTAATAAAAGCAATAAATTTTACACTGAGAAAATTATTTAGTAAAATTAATTGCTGTATTTTTATTATTATACTGTATATTTCAAGTTTCTTCCTGGGAGAGAAATAATAGTTATTTTTTTTGTATAAATATAATATATTTTGTATAATATATTATATTCCATAACAATATAACTTTATATTTTTTTATATTATATATAATATAATATACATTCCATAACTGAAAAATATATTATCATCTATGCAACTGCGTTAAATTTTTCTATAACATTTTTCCAGTGTACTTTTGTTTGCATTTAAAGATGAGCTAAATGAGGCAGAAACTATTTATATTTACAAGATTTCTTTTTCTTAAAACTATAAAGTTACTAAAACTTAAAGTAATTAAAACTTAAAGTTACTAGATAATAATGTATAAGCAAATTCAATTTCATGGAATTAATTTTAAACACATTTCTTAATTAAAATTTACAAATATTGACTCAAAAATTATGAAAGAACTGTGAGCATAGACAAACGAGTGCAAAATGTTGTTTGCAAATCCAGTTTGTTTCCTACTGTTCGATACGCACTCTCCGATATTAGCCGAGAAGTTTCGTTAAAAAAGCCGTGTAAAAATTGTTTCCAACTGAAAAATATTCTAGGAATATTTTCTTTCTTGTAAAAATAAGCTTTTATTCGAGCTAGAGAGAGAGCTTAAAAAAAAGTATATACACTCGACGCTCGGGTGTATTTAAAAAAGCAAGTAATATTTTTGCGCGCGTCCGGCGAATTTGGAAAAAGTTGTAATTGCCGCGGAGCGCAGGAAGAGAGCCAGAAACGTCGGACGGGAAAAAGATTGTAAATAAGCGGCTGATCAGGGGGAATTCGGCGAGCGAGCCGCGCTAAAACGAGCAAGATCGAAATCACGCTCCGCTGCTTTCCGCTATTGGTATCCGTAAGGCCGGCGCGAGGAAGGTGCACATTCGGCGCGATCGACTCTCTCGAGGTGCGCGCGCATTTCCGTCGCGCGCGCGCGCGGGATTTGCTCTCTCGGACGGTCCACGCTTGGTTGCCCCTAATCATAATAAAGGTGCCAAGGTGGCTGGGCTCGCGCGCGCTCACCTCAGGAGCCGATTTCCATCTAAGCGTTCTCTTTCTCTCGGCCGCCATTTTTTTCATTCCAGCTCTTTACCTCCTACCAATATTACCCGAGATATTACGCGGCGATACTCCGGCGTATAATGACGGGCGATCTCGATCTCCTCTCCGAAAGGCGACCGCAGAGGCTCCCTTTTTTTCCCCGAGCGCTGCTGCTACCCGGAGCCGTTCCTCCCGCCAGCTGGCGGACACTTTGATTCGGACTTTTCCGAGAAAAACTCATCGTTTGCACCGGGGGCCCGGCTTTTCGCGCGATATCACGCAGCGATGCCTCGGAATAATGAGGCGCTTTCAGCGGCGCGCTCGCGATTTCCTTCTTCTTCCTCGTTTCTTTTTTTTTCGGCAGCGGCGCGTCGGCGCGTGAGCCGAACGCCCGGCGCGAAACACCGACGGACATATGGCAGCCGCGACGCGCACGCACACTGCCTCCCGTTCTTTTCTCTCGCTCTGAAGCCTCTTTCATCGGGCCTGGCGCGGCGATAAACGCATTTTTAACGCCCGCGCGCGGGACCCTCTCTCTCTTTCCTCGAGTCTCGTCGCTCTAATTAGCCGCGCGATCATTTTGTCCTCTGCGAGGAGAAGCAGTGGTGCGTGAAGGGACCGCATCGCAAATTTTAGGACAGTCTAAGATGACACTTCTGTTTTTTGTGATACCAATATATATTTTTTTAACAAGTTTTCTTGTATTTCTGATTTCCAGCGAAATGTAAACAAAAATAAAAAGACGGTATTTTTTTGTATATACACTTATATAGATGAAAACCATCTGAGGAGGAAATATTTTCTCATAATCCCTTTAAAAGTAAAATATTAGTAAAATTAAATTATTTCAAATAAGACGAATTCGAAGACTAAAAAAAAGAAAAAGGCGGTCTTTTTTTTCGTTATATAGGCATTGGGAGTATATTTAGAACAATTTTGTTTTAATCATTTTAAAATAATGAATATCAATAAAATGATGAAATCCTAAGAGCAAACATAAAAAATAAGCTATATTTTTTCATTTGTATTACATGTGAAGGGGAAATATTTAGATCTATATTGCTATGATCAATATTTAAAATAAATATAGATCTTTTTTCGTATATATACACTTATATAGATGAAAATCATCCGAGGAGGAAATATTTAGACCTATATTTTCTCATAATCGTTTTAAAAGTAAAATATTGGTAAAATTAAATTATTTCAAATGTGACGATTTCAAAGACTAAAAAAAAAGAAAGACGGTCTTTTTTATCGTTATATAGGCATTGGGAGCATATTTAATTGTTTTAATCGCAAATGTGATGAAATAATAAGAGCAAACATAAAAAATAAGCTATATTTTTTCATTTATATTACATGTGAAGGGAAATATTTAGATCTATATTGTTATTATCATCATTTAAAATAAAGATATCGAAAAAAGTCACAAGACCAACGAAATCTTTACTAACCTGTATAGGCGACGATAATATCATTTGACTAGTCTACACACGATTATTTCAAGACAAAACTGTTCTAAAAAATCCCATTCAACAATTTTAAAATCATTTTGAACTGTCGAAAAGACAGTCACACGTCCATATTTTACACCAGCGAGCGACGTGCGCTAAAAAACCAGTAGCCGGTGTCGCTGTTGACGGAAAAAAAAACCATCGGCAGCGGGAGAAAAAAGCCAAGACGTGCGTCCTCGTCAAAACACTTTTTTCCCCGCTCGCTCTTTTTTGCCTTGCGAGATCAATTGTGAGAGATTTCGATGATACTCAAAAAAAGAAACGCCGCTTTTTAGCCGCGCCGAAGAAAATGTACGCGTACATAGCTTGCGGTCAAGTTCCTTTTTTTAGAGCGAAAAATCCGTGCAGGCGGCAGGTATTTATTTAGATTTTTCGTCGGCGAGAGAGAGAAAGGTCGCGCGAGCGGACGAGAGCCGCTCGGCGTCTCCCCACGGTGCAGTGCACGGCCGAGAGGGAGCCGAGCCCTATGGGGTTCCGCGCCCCTTTCCTTTCTTTCTCTCCTCCTTTCCCCTTCTTATTTTCGCTCTCCCATTCTCTTTGATAAAAAAGCACTCTTGCAATGCGAAAAACTGGCCGGCGCAAGCGCGAACCGCGCTACAAAGCTAAGTGCGAGTAGGTTAAACAAAAAGGAAGGAGAAGAAGAAGAGCGAGTTTGCGTGCGGACGAGGTGAAAAAGTTGCGTTTTTTTCTTCCCTGGAAAGAGGTGTGTTTCCTGAATAAGCGATGGGGTGAGCGGGGAAAAAAGGCCGAGGGGACACACGTAAAAATGTGTCAGTGGAAAAAAATGGCCGCGCTCTCTTATTTTCAGGGAAAAATGTAAAGCGATACCAGTCGCGCGCGGGGACACGAAAGGGTCTTTCGGCGAGGTGCACACAAAGAGACGCGTTACACGCGTCCGTGGCCGCCTGACAAATTTGTTTGCCGTTCGGATTCCTCGGGACACGCGCTCCTGCAATTACGCTGCAACTTCGCCCGAAAGGTCGAATCGGCCGATTCCTTTTTTTTCTAAGGGAACCGATGCGTCATACTATCATCTCCCGCGTCGCAGCGGCGACGTCTCACTCGGAGGATATAATTTTCCGCCGCGCAGCTTCCGCGACGCAAAAATAGAGGAGCGATCGAAACAAGGGGCGAGGCGATTTTTTCTCTTTCGATTCTCGATTATCACGATCGAACGGCGGTTCATTCATGTCCGGCGATGCTCCGGTTTTCCTCGGCGCGACCGGCCGGGGGATAGCGCGGGAGCTTGAGCAACAGAAGGCATCCGGGTATGACGGTGCATTCTCGCCCGGGCGATCGAACGAGAGCGCAGTTTCGAGAGTCACGCTTCCTTGACTCCGTTGCGCCTCGGCTACGCATTAGCTCCCCCCCTCCCCCGCGCTTCGAATTTTCCCGCGTAAGCGATCGCCGTGTCCGCGCTTGCGCAACCCGCCGAGGCTAATTGTCTTTCGGCGGCGCAGGTATGCCCACGGGATGCTGCCGCCTTTGTCCGCGATCGCTTTTTGAAGTAGCCTCCAATTATTGACCTTTTTTCCATCCCGCTTCCTTTGATCCGCGGCCAGCGATGACAAGTGTTTTACGCTCCCGGAGCTTTTATCTCGAGGAAAACGAGCTTGGGCCTGAGGCTTACGCGTTAATTTCAAGTTTACTCTTGAAAATGAGCGTGTCGCTCACCGGAGGAAGAGAGGGGAAAAAAAACGCGTCCCGGGAAAAATCGCTTTCCACTCGATTCCCTGACCCTCTTTCTTACTTCGTAACCTTTTCAACCTGAATCGCCGGCCGCGGTTTTTGTCGCCGGGGGGATTCGACGGCGAAAAAAAAAGCGTGTCTCGCGGGCAAAAACGAAGACGCGGTCAGTGTGCAGCAAAGTGTTTCGTTCGCCTCGAGTAAGGAGGGAAAAAAAGGGAAGCCCCGCGCAATAATAATCGGGCCGATTGTTTGAACACCCCGGGAAAAATAAATGTTCGTCCGTTTTTCAATTAAAACGTTCGCCTATTTTCTTTGCCGGCGAGCGCCGGGGGAAAAATTTGCCGGGGAAAAACAGAGTTGTTTAAGGTAAACCCGAGTTTCGGACTTTTCGGAGAAAAAGTTAACATTACAAGTAAACAGCGCGACTTTTTTGCCGCGATTGCTTTTCGATCGCGGCGGCGGTGGCGCTTTGAAATTGAAAAATCAGCATTTTCGCTCGGGCGGCGCGCGTAACGAAGCCGACGGAAAAAAAGGAATGATCCCTGGGCAGCGGCACATTGTTACAAGCTTTTCCTCCGGGCCGCGTATAACGGTGAACAAACATAAGCGCCGCTTTTTTTCCGCGAACACTTTTCCCGCCGGTGAATCAGAGGCGCGCGCCGCCGGCCGTGAAAAAAAGTCGCGGCCGCGTTGAGGCCCCGCGGCGACGCGCGGGACACCTCGCGCCTCGCCCACCCATTAGGCGCCCCGGCGACCGTCGCGGCGACGTCTTTTATCGCTGGGCGAAATTCGCGGAGTAATGTAGACCGCCGTATGGAAATCGATCCTTTTTAGGTACTCGCGCTCGCTCGAGGTTCAAGGCTGACGAATGACGGGCCTTCGCAGGCAGTAAAAGTGTGGATATTATTCGAACGTCTTTTTTCATTAATTCATTTATTTACTTATTTATAGATCGATCGGATTAAAAAGTCCTGCAGAATGAAAAGGAATATGAAAAAAGTGGAATTACTGTACTTTTTTTAATTTTAAACGACAAGTTTCTTTTGTGACTAATATATACTAAGGCTTCAGTTATATTTATACACAAAGTGGAAAAAAACTAAGATTTAAAGATGAAGGAGGGTGTTTTATTATTTTCCAACTTATCAATAACTATACTGACCATTTTTATATAAAGTTTATTGAAATAATTAACCAGTTTATAAGAAAAAATACCATCTTATTTACGCAATAGAATAGAACAGTTTTTTGTTGTAAATTATAGTATTTACAGAATATTTCATTTATTAGCCCTATTGGGTCATTTAAGGACTCTTTTCTTTTCTTTAATTATCGTAGTTTTTAAAATCATCGTATAAAATAATGTAAAATTGTGAGAACTTTTTAATTTTACTTAATACAGAAGTACATAAATAAATAAAATAAATTAAAAGAAATTTAAATATTTCATTACAATAATACCTTTTTAGTCATTTTGCATCGTACACAGTTTTAAAAGTCATAGCCATTTTGAAGATTATAAAAAAATAGTTCACTTTGATGATATCACAGTCATGTTTTAAAAACTAATTAGTACTTAAAAGTAAGATCAAAATTTATGGACGACTTACTTTTTTATCTATACACGAAAAAAAAAGTTTTACTGAAAATTGTAATAGTCTTTTTAAATGTTCTACAGTTGTAAGAATTGCAGGACTCTTGTAAAAATTACTACAGTTTCTTTTGAAATTTACTATAAATCTAAGAAATTTTACTATAGTTTTAGCAATTTTTACAATAAACATTTAAATTGACTGTCGCACTAATTGAAGTAGTGAATCTATGCACTACTAGAATTAGTAAAAATTACTAAAAATAGTACAAACAATTACAAACAGTTTTTTCATTGGATTAATTTTTCACCAATTTATAGTAAATTTTACTAATTTAGAAGTGGAAAATGTGTTTACTACAAAAATTAGTGACATTTTCAACTTTAGAGAGTAAAACTTATTTCTACGTACCAGACTATACTTATTACGAATTAGTACAAATGAAAATTTTTCCATAATACCCCAAACGTCAGTCACGCAGCGCCCCAGCTAAAAGAAAGAGCACTCGGGTATGTCCTTTCTTCCGAAGATTCGCCAGCAGCTCCTTCTCCTCGGAGCTTTAAAAATTAAAGCTCCCGCTGAAGAAGCTTTTAAGAAGACTTTGTTTCGGGGGGGCTTGGTATCGAAGCGATTAGAAAATCGGCGCTCGCCGGGGCCAAGTTCAGCGCAGCCCCGGCGAAAGGGGTGCGCAGGCGACTCGTCCTCGCTCCTCCCGGGGGTGGGTAATTGAAAAAAGTAAGTCAGTCTCGGGCGCACGCACGGGGGTGCTTAGCGCTCGGCTCGGAAATCGGCCGACGGGGGGTGCCCGGAGTCAGGAGCCGAAGACGAATAGACGAGGCGGCGTGGGGAGAAAAAAAGGCGAGAGAGGCGCACATCGTCGGAGAAGTGGGAGAGCCGGGAGATACGCGCTCGGCGCGCTTAATTATCCCCCGGCTCGGGTTTAGCGCTCGGGCCGTACGTAGAGCGGCGCCGGGTGGGGGGCGACGGCGGAGAGCCCACGTGGTGGGGCGCTCCGCTGGCTGCTCCGCCGGCGCCCGGGGTGGGGACACTCGTCGCGGCCGCCGCCGCTGGAGGGGGCGTCTTGCGTCCCGCTCTAGCCAATGCTCGCGCCGCCTGCGCGCCTCTCTCTCTCTCCTCTCTCTCTCGCGCGCGAGCGCCGCGGAGCGCTCGCTCGTCAGCCGCGGCGCAAAACATTCAGTCGGCAAAAAGTAGCCAAGGGGTGAGCATTGCCCCGAGCACACGAGCCGCGCGCCACAGGAAAAACTGTCAACAGCCCGAGAAGGGACACCGTCGGTCGTGTGCATGTGTGCAGTGAGCGGCTCCTGGCTGGACGCGGCTAACACCGGGACACGGACCGAGCGAGACCGAGAGCCGAGTGCGCCCCGAGTGCGAGCGAGATATGTGGACCTGACACTCGGCCGAGCGAGCGAGAGACACGTGCTTGCCGCCCCCGATCGATCGCGCCGGCTCCAGGAGCTCCGTACCCCCCCGGTGCGTGACGGCACGGCCTCAAGCTGGTGTACGGGATCGGTACCAGGATGGAGGTGCGCGCGATGGAGTATCGGCCGGTCGTGCCGACGGGCGTCGTGCCGAACCTCCAGGACTACCACGCGGCGATACCGGACCTGAGCCCGCCGAGGAGCCGGGGCTCGTCGACGGGCGGCGCCTCGTCCCTCGGTGATTACGTGCCGCGCATGTACACGCCGCCGACGCCGCCGACGCCGCACGAGGACGAGAAGGTAAATACATCGCACGCAGGAGAAGCGGGGAGAGGGGCCCTTTTATCCCGCGAGAGAGCCGATCCGATTCGCGACCCCCGACGCGATCAATTCGAGCGCGCGCCTTTCGCTCGCGCGTCGCGCCCGAGCGCCGCTCAAGCTCGCGGTCACTCTTTCGGCAATCGTTTATTACAACAGGTGACAATGTGACCAGTTTGCTCAATTTCGATTCTAAATGTAATTGCTGGAAAATCGCTTTTTTAAGCTCTATAGTGACTTGCTAAACTAAAAAGAGTTGCGGGTATGGATAAACTGGGGTCGAAACTAAACTTTTTTTAAAGTAAAGCTATTTGATTGAATTGATCTAAGAAAAACAGTTTCTTGATGAACAAACCGTTTATTTTAGTGTAATCTTAAATAATTCAAAGAGATTTAGTGTGTAGTTTGCATTGAGAAGATGTGTAGTTAAATTAGAAACAATCACGTATAAATTTTATAAAGTAACTAAAAAATTTTCTGCATTCAAAAAGTTATTAGACTGAATTCACTAAATTGTTCTAAAAAAGTTATTTTCTTGAAATAAGAACATATTTCTTTTATTTTACTATAAGTAATTCAAATAGATTTGTGCAGCTTGCATTGACAGTACATTATACAGTTAGAAAAAACAATTAAAAAGGCCTTTTTTTATTAAATTTTACAAATTACCAAAAAAATGTTATACTCTCTAAAGTTGAATTAGTGAAAAACCACTAATTCATAGTGTCTATGCACTAATTTGAATAGTGCAAAGTACTCCACTATGAATTAGTGAAATCTACTATTTGAAATAGTGAAAATATGCACTATTTGAAATAGTGAAAACTACTAATAATTAGTGAAATTGAAGTTTCAAAATGTTGAATTGTTCTAATATTTTTTTATTTTAGTGTAATGTCAAGTAAATCAAACAGAAGTTAATTATATCTAATTTAGTATTAAAACAATCAAAAAATTAATTTAAGAAAATCATTTTCCTAGGACAATCCCGTAATAATAATTTCTTAAAACTAGAACATTTTTTTCGATGTACTTTAGTGTTCAATTACTAAAAAGATCATAGAAAAAAACATTTCTTTAAATTTCACTATAAATTTTTTAACACTTTACTATTTAATAAGTAAGAAAAATCATAAAAGTGGACTTTTTTTAAAATTTTACTAGTACACGCTTTTTTGTTTTGTTTGCCTTACCGTTGGGCAAGCTGCAAAATGCAACAAGTTTTACTTTGTCAAAAAATATCCATCGTTCTGTTCAAATATTGCACATGACTGCTATCACACTGTTTCAAACTGCAAAACGTACAGCTGTTCATTTGTAAATAAGTACGACGGGAAACGGAATTTATTATCGGCAGTTTTGGAGCTAGTTCTAGGCCAAGCTTTCATTAAGTCTTGAGCGAACTGGAGCAGTTTTTAGGCAGCTGAAAGTTCGATCGTAAAACTTTTTGTCCCGCGGAGAGCGTAAAAAAAAATCCGAGTTTACCTGATTTCTCCCGATAAAGTCGGCGCGATCCAGACGCGGGGCAGTTACAAGCTAAACTTTTAATTGTGTGTTTTCGAATTTTTTGCGCGGCTATCGGCGCTCGTTAGGTTTCGCAATATTAATTTCCAATTTCACAGCAGAGATTCGCGAATCAACTAATTGCCAGAGGGACGTCCAGGAGCGATAGCGCCTTATCGGCGACCGGCGAAAGAAAGCGTCACTCGCGCGGAGGAATATTTTTTTCTCCCTTATCGCCCCAAGTATAAATTCGTGGATTCGTCATGCGCGCAGACTCCGTCTCCACCTCGCGTCTCGGCCGATCTATCGTCGCGTTTTTTCTTCGAAATTATTTTTCGACTCCCTCGCCCCGCGGTGCCCGCCGAACGCAAGACGGATTTTTCCTAGCACGTGGAGCGCGCCCTCCTCCCCGTGCGCTCGTGGCCGGTTCAACGAACGCGATAGTGCAGCCGCTGAACCTCGACAAAAATAATAAACAAGAAAAGCAAAAAAATAAATGGGAAACTCTCGAGACGAGTTCGCCAACGCGCACCGAGCGATCCTCCGGTCGACAAAAAGGTCGTTTAACGAAAAAAAAAAGAGCGGCTCAAAAAGTCGCTCGAAAAATTTCGTCGAGATCCCGGGCGAAAGTCGTTTTCATTTCACGCCCGACCGAGCGCGGATCGCAGTAAACAAGCGGCTAATTTCCAAGCGCTCGACTCCGTCGCTCTCGTTTGCTGATCGATGAGCCGCTAATTCTCGCTCCCAGCGTGGAGCCCGGGGCGCGAGGAGTCACTCGCGCAGGGGCGCCTTTTCGGCCTCTTCACAGGGGCGCGCCGCTCGTTACGTAGGAAAAGCCGAAGAATGGCCCGGGCAAACAGCGCTGACCGGTCCGAGCGCCTCCTCTTCTTCTTCCTCCTTTCTCTCGGCGCTCTCCATTATCCGCGCGCAATTTTCCAGAAGTGCGCGACAAAGGCGCGCTGTCACAATAAGCCACCTTCCTCCCCGGGAAAACGGAGAAAAGCAAATGATCAGCTGGCCCGGCCCGAATAAAAAGCGATAACATCGGCTCCGCACCGATACTCAGCTGACGGAGTGCAGCTCGTAATGCGCAGGTAAACACGATGAAAGACCAGCGCCTCCGCTTGGCCGTCGCGGCGCCTTGAAACGTGACCTGCTGAAAAGTCCTTTGAGCAGGACTAACAGTTTTTCAATTGGGGTGTCGCGCGAGAAATAAAATCAAATTCCATTAACCACGTCTGATGGAGTACGTCGAGAAATGGTCGACACGTATTTTTTGATCTCTTTTCATTTCATGATTATTAATAATCATCAAAGGTGTAGAAAAAACTGCGATTGCGTACTATACTCTTATAATGTAGAAAAGTGAAAAATTAAAAAAAATCATTGTTTTTTAAAAAAACAATCTGTCTAAATTTGATTGGTTCAACGAGTGGTTCTTCACTCTTCAATATCTCAATGGTATATATCGTCGCTTCAAAAAGTTTGCTGTTTTTAGAACACCAGAGTGAAATAATTTTGTGTAAGACCTGAAATATTCAAGTTTATCAGGTTCTAGAAAAGATTACTTTACTCTAGTACTTTAAAAATGACAATTTAGAAAAGACCTATGCGATTGATTGCTCATTTGTTATAAATCTTAATTTACTATTCTCTGATAATAAGTGTTAAATTGAAAAAAAACAAAATACATATCGATTATTTTTCTATATTCTACCTCTTTTTCATCCAAAATACTAATTGGCGTCCGTGTCCCACCTTCTTCGACCTAAAAAAAGGTATAGGCTAAACAAATTTGTCGCTGTTTTATTTGTGGAGGAATTAAGTCGAGACTCCCTTTTGAAGTCGGTGATGAAGAGTCTTGGACAAGATCGCAATCAATTAGATTTACTAAGCCCCGAGGAACTTTCATTATCGCCGTCTCAGAGGCGATGATCGAGGGGTCTTTTTTTTTCGCGACCCTCGAAGGAATTTTTTAAAAATATGCGCTGCACCCTCGAGTTCCGGCCGCCGGTTTTTTACGCGCGATTTCCCTTTTTCCGCTATTTTCACCCCGCCGGCTAATTGAGAGCCGCGGCGCATTCAAAAATAAAATAGGCGCCTTAAGTCTCAGGATGCGATATTTCTTGTTCCGCCGCGCGGCGGACAAAAAAAAATTGTCGCCGTCATATCGCTTCCCGCCTCCCTCTGTCATTCCCGGCTCTCTTTTTCCTCTTGTTTCCCCGTCGCTTTTTTTCCTCGCGACAAAAAAACCCGGAGCGTCCTT
Source organism: Eurytoma adleriae (assembly GCA_900480045.1). Lineage (NCBI taxonomy): Eukaryota > Metazoa > Arthropoda > Insecta > Hymenoptera > Eurytomidae > Eurytoma > Eurytoma adleriae. The sequence continues at coordinate 41,603 of UXGC01000730.1, read as the reverse complement.
CTATTCTTAGGAGGTAGCCGAAAAAACGGCGCGTCTTCCTGTGCCGAGGGCCGCGGCGGAGAGGAAGCGCGCGCAGCCGGGAGAGAAAGCCGCTCGAGGGGGTGGACGACGCACGTGCACCCACCCTCCCCGCGCAAAATTCCACCGACATGCCTGGCCGCGCGGCGCAACGTCCGCGTCGAAAATTTGGTAATTTTTAGGTAACGAGCCTCGGGTTGCGACGGCGTCGTTTCGAAAGCCGAGACCTTCGCCGCGGAGAAAAGGGAGCAGGGCGCCGTTAAGGAGAAAAAAAGAGAAATTCACCGAACGGCCCGGGCGCGTTTCGTTAAATAAGGCAAGAATCGCTTGTCCCGCGCGGAAGTAAACTACGGCCCGAAGAGTATTAAAAATGAATGGGGGAGGGCCGCGCGTATACACTCGGTATCCGCGCGTATAATAACTAGCATCAGCGTAAAAAAAATTGTACGTTCCGAACTAATAGAAGGCGCTGGCGAAACTCCAGCGCGAGATATGCTTATTTAATTATCGCCGCGTAAAAATTTGAATAATGGATCCTTTAATGAAATTCGCCCCGGCCCGGCTGCAATTGTCATGGGCGCGCCTCCCCCTCGGCGCGCTTCGCCTTCCCCTTATCTCGCCGGCGGCGAGCGACGTAATCGAAGCGCAGTGTCTCGCCCCTCGCCGGCCAGGGTCCCGCTCGCGCGCGCGCTTCCTTTTTTTTTGCGCCTCTCGATTTCTCCCGTTTTTCCGGGCATTTTAGTATTTTTATGGACGCGCGCAGGGGGGAGAGCGAGCGCGCACTTGGGTGCAGATGGTCTTGCGGCGGGGAGCGACGCGCGTATTGGATGTCCGCATAAAAAAATCCTCCCCTAGGAGCGGGGCAACCCCCCGGCCACTTGACGAATTATCTGGCCGAGCGCACTCTCGGAGCTCCGCTTTTCGGGGCCAACTATTTGCTTATTAATCGGGCGCGGGGCGCAGAATCAATGGCCTCGGACTAAAACAAGCGGCGCGGGGCATAAAGCGCAAATCGAATTCAAAGCAAAGGAAAATCGCCGGAGCCTTTTTTCCCCGGGCCGAGTTACGTCTTTTTTAGCCCGCGCGCGCGCGCGGAGTGGAGCGAAAGAAGCGGCCGGAGCGGAAGAGCATTTAGGCGGGGAAAAATGCGGGCAAAGCAATGAAACTGTACGAGCGCCGGGTCGCAAAAAGAGAGAAAAAGGAGGGAAAAAAAGAGCGAGAGAGGAGGAAAAAGGGAGGGAGTGGAGAGCCTCGGAAAGGAGAGCAGGGAGGAGGAGCGATAATGATAATAATTTGTCCGCCGATGGATTTCCTAGGCAGCACCTTTTAACGGCTGCGTTCGGGCCCCGGCGCGCGGAGCAGCTTCATCGGGCCGCGCGCGCGCGCAAAAAGGCCCCCTTCGGGAACCGATGATTTTGTTGCGCCGCCGGTGAAAAAAAGCGCCGTTTTATATTTCAATCTCGGCGGGGCCGCGCCGCGGCCTTTACGACGGGTAATTGTTGCCAGTCGAAGCCAACAAATTCCTCCGAGGCCGAGAGCCGTTCCGAGGAAACGCCCGGGAAAAATGTCCGTGCCGGCTCGTTTATCGTCGCGCGGCCTCTCTCCTATCGGCCCGAGCGCTCGCGCGTCCTCCTTCCTCGTCGCGCTCTCGGAATCCTAAATGGCGCGCTCCGCGCCTCCAGTGTAGCCGGGGGAGAAGAAGCGGCAAAAAAAAAGAAGGAGGCGAAGAAGCGAACAGAGGCCCGGCGAACGGTACAATCGCCCGCCCCGAGCCACTCGTCATCCTCCTTTCAAGTCCAGCTCGCCTCATTTCCGCAGGAAATCCTCGCACCGAGGATCTATCTGTCGCCCCTGGACGCGCCGGCGATCGGCGTCCGATTTTACGGGCCTCCTCCGTTCGTTTTCTTTTTTAGAAAGCCACTGATAACAAAGCCGTCGCTTCCGAGAAAAAGCGTTGGAATATACCCTAGTTAAGGCCGCGCGAGCGGCGCAATTATGCAATAATCCGGCGCGCGGTAAAAAGTCATTGTTATAACTCGCTCTGCCCCTGCAGTGATTATCCAACTATGCTCGCTCGCCGCTGCGAGGATGCGCTAATTGATCGCACTTGGCACCTTCGGGGAAGCTTCGATTCGGGCGTCTTTTTTCGAAGAGGAGAGGCGCGCCGCGCTTACGGTTTTCCCGAGCGCGGATTCGCGGAAGTCCGCGATTTTCAGCGGGTCCTTTAGCGACGCTCAAGTCCCGATGCCGGTAATTGCCGGATTGCGTTACGGCGCGCGCTTAGTCTGAAAAACTTTACTGTTACACGCTCCGGGATTCACAATGTTTCTCGCTTTATTGTTCGCTGCTAGTTGCATATTTATGGTGCAGGCCGCGCGCGCGCGCACCAGTCGTTATACATTTTTCCCCGCTTGCGCAATCCCCTCGCGGTGACGAAATAACAATATTACTGAAAATTCATTTAAACGCCTTCTAAATTCTCGCCGTGGGGCTAATTAATCATCTCCCATTCCCATTCAATCTCGCGCCGCTTGATGAGGAAACATCGCTGTTGCGCCTCTTTCTTTAAATCGTCTTCAAATTGAAAAAAAAGTAACGAGCCTCTCTTTGAGTAAACGCCTTCCACTCTTCGATGCTGTTTGCTTGGGCTGCGCACGTTACTAATGTCCGTTCATTAAAAGTTTAAATTAAGTACGCGGGAAAGTGAGGTTTTCGGGAGAAATGTGTACCTAGTGGAAATGCCGAATTAGTTTACAGATTATGTGTTCGGTACTGTCTTAATGTGAAAGGGTAAAAAATGCAAAATATCACTCCACTTCGGAAAAAATGAGTTCCTCTAAGATTGGCTCCGTTTTCACTCGAATTGAGTAGTTCTTCACTCTTTTACACAATGAGAGCAAGCTTGGGAGTGAGTAAGTGGTCAATTTGGTAAAATTTATCGCATAGCGTTTAAAAATGAATAAACTTTCACGATGTTAGTGGCAATATTTACCAAGTTGTAATTTTTACCAAAGATACTTTTTGGGGTAAAGTGAGAATAATTTTTATGAAAACATTCTCTTCCAGTACAACAAAGTCAATAATATTATGCTCTGTAATTAATAACTGCCTTATTTGTTCGATTGATGCTAAATAAACCAATTTTTTCTGCGTCAGATAGTTTTAATGGAAAAGAAAAGAAGCACAGAAATAAAATAGTTCTTTTTAATCTAACTTAATAGATGAATGATTATCAATATTTAAAAAAAACAACAAATGAATGTTTCTAATTTAAAACTATGTAGATTGTTATTTTAGAATATAATTGTTAGATTGTTACTATTAAGTAGAAATTGAAAAATTTAACGTTAGATTATGAGAGAACGGCTTCCTTCTCTGTTTTTTTTTCTGGCTGAGAAATAGACAGTTTATATCTGATTTATATATCTTACATGCACTGAGAAAATTGCGGTTATTAGGCGCTACTGCACTCTGTAGTAAGAAAAAGTATTGTAACGATTACTACCTTTATTATTGTAGTCATCACAAACTGATTAGGACGGATAATATCCTCCTTTTTTATAAATATGATTTTACGAACTATTCTTTTAGTACATTACGAAGATTCGAATAATAAATTTTAACATTATTTCTTATGTACACACGGAGAAAAATATTGTATATTAAAAATTACTCTAGTTATTACTAAAAATACAAAATTAATACAGTAACCAATATAATACTTAAAAGAATTTATATTGAATGTTACACTTTATTAATTTTTTTAATTTTTCCAGTTTATTTTTGCTTTAATTAAAAAAAATATGTAGAAATTTTTTCTCCATGTAGTAACTAACTAATATTATCTGTAATTTTATTACCAAAAATGGTAAAAGTGAGGGGGAAGTTTACTCTAATTTATATTTTTTATATCGTTCTGTTTATACTAAAATAAAATGTTACTCGCATTTTATTATTAAACTTTTTGGCAATAACTTCAACATCCTTTTTAGTGCACTGATAGAGAAAAGCTTATTGCGTCGCTTCCTACGAAGACTAACACGTCTCAAAAAAGGCCTATTTTAATTTACTGTTTTTAGAGTACCAGAATGAAATAAATTTGCCTAGGACCTGAGAAACTCATGGTATCATTGATATGTTACCCTTATCATGTTCTAGAAGAGTTTACTTTGCTCTAGTATTTTAAAAAAGGCAATTTAAAATAGGCCTTTTTTGAAATGTGTTAGCTTCGTAGGAAGTGACGATTATTACTAAACACAAATTTTACTTAAATCTTGATTTATGTTACTTGTAACGTTTACTTGAAATAAGTAAAATTTATTTAAATCAAGTAAAATTTATTTAGTAACAATAAGCTTTTCTCTCAGTGTGAGATCAGATTCAAGTACAAGCATCTTTACACTTCCCTATCATGACTGACACGCAGCTCGAAATATTATTTACACTCCCGAATCATAAAATCCCCATTTACGATCGAAAAATAGGGTGTAAATATAAAATTTCTCAATAGCCACCGACGGATGTTTCCTAATTTCGGTCGATCGCAGGACAGCCGAACGACGACTAGAATCTAATCGATCGCGCTCTCGTGTTTACAACGAGTTCCTTTGTAAGGCCCGATGCCAGATCGAGATTTGTCGTGGCGAGATGAAAAATGCCGGGCGCGCAGGTTCGCCTTTGGGCGAAGTCAAGAGAGGCCCATCGCGTGAGAGAGCACAAAACTGGTACAGTATATATCAAAGGCGAGCGAGCTGCGCGCACACGCGTGAAACTGGTTTTTGATCCCCCGATCCCGATGGCGCTGATGATGATGATGATGATGATGAGGAGAATGATGATGATGATAATGAGGATGATTCGGTCCTACCGGCTCCCCTGCACACATCCGCCGGGCCGTATACCTGCGATACGCGCGCCTATTCACTCGGGCGAGAAGTAGCGCTCTCTTTGTTGCCTCCTCCTCCGTGTGCGCGCCGTCGGGTCCAGGCGGTCCGCGCGCGACACGCCGCCGCTCCTTCCTGCCCGGCGCGAAGGGCCCCGCGCGCTCGGCAGCTGCCGCCGGCCGCCCTGGGAATCCTCGCCTCCTTTATCTCGCCAATTACGAGCGCCGCGACTCCGGCCGTCTAATCGATCGCGGCTCCCAGCTGCGGGCGCAATCGGCGGATTTTGAAACTCGCGCGGCCGACTTCTCTGTTCCCTTTCGACTCTTCACCTCTCGACCTTTGTTTCTGACAAGCGCGGGCCTTCTAGATTGCGTAGGACCTCTGACCATGAGGCCGGAGTACAGTCATCGATCAATCGGCCGTTTCGGGCGCTCTCGCGCCAGTCGCGCCCGGTTGTGGATTCCCTGGCCGCGCAAGTCCGCTTTTTCGAAAAATTAGTTTACCAAGGATTTTTTGTGATTAAGGGTACGCCTTTCGCCTAAAATGTCAGTATTAGTCGGAAAATTACGTGGAGAGAATGGTTTCATAAAAATTACTATTCTTTTTTGTAAAAATTTACTAAACAGTTAGTAATCTTCGAATCGTGACCTGTTTGGTAAAAATTACTTGAAATTTGGTAAAAGTAACCACAAACGTGATAAAAATTACGACTTTTTTAAAAATTTTTACAAAATTGGTCAGTAATTTTTATCAACCGAATCCCATGGTCCCAAGATTACTAGAAACTTAGTAATTTTTATTGAACTGTTCTCTCCGTGCATTATTTGTTAAGTCCGTTTTATTTATTTATTTAAATTTAACGGGCGTGAGCCCTTTTACAAAATAAATAGAATAGTTGGCGCTATAGAATTTAATGTTCTAATTTCCTGAGGGAAACTGCTCCACAAAAATAAAAAAATTCCCGGAGAAACCACCCAAGTTTTCAAATTCATGTAAAAAATGTTTTTATCGATCTAAAAACAATAGTTTTGAAGATTATTAGAATTTTAAATAGAAAATGATGTATCATTTTTTCGAAAACTGTTTAATTTTGTAGTAAAATGCAACTAAAGATAGGAATAAGTGTATTCTAAATATATATATAAATCACTTAACTTTGTTTTCGGTATTATACTATGTCTATGTAACTATATTTATATATGCGATGTTCACTTTATTTTCATTTTTTATTCATGTTAAGACTGTTACATTTTTGTTTTGATCGATAAAAACTTAAAAAATAAAGTTACACGGAAATAATTGTTTACTCTTAGTAAGATAATGATGTCACTTTGGTCTGCCTATTCACAAATCGAAATATATTACATCTATCATTAAATCATTTCAGTATTGCATCTCAAATTATAGATTTCTATCATAAAGAATACTACGATCATCTCGAAAACCTGAAAAGTGGACTTGTCATGTGGTTTTTCCTGCAGCCCACAGAATTGAAAGAGGAACAAATCGTGAAAATCCGTCAATTTTCCCATTTTTTCCTCTCTCTCGAGCAGGACGCGGCGATTTTTCAAAGGAAAAAAACCGTCTCGTGCTCGTCTGGCGCGCATCTCTCGGAATATGTAATATCCCTTATTTTCGAGTGGCGCGCGCTCGCGTGTTTTCCACCAAACAGACGGATGACGGATGGGAGCCGCGCGCGCGCACGCACACGCCGTGTATTAAAGCGCGGGCCTGCGAGCGTAAGTGGCCTTTTTCGGATTCGATCTAGTGAGAGGGGGGTCCTCCTGAATGGGCTCGAGGGATCCCGTAATCTGTGATTCTCCGGGGCCCGTCGTTTACGAGGCACCGTCCGCAATTTTTCGTCTAAGCAGGCCTTTCACCGGGGCCCGCCGGGGCCCTAATCCACTTTGACGTAAACTTTCGGCTCGCCCTTTCTTCCCGTTTCTTCCCTCTTGGCTTTCCTGCGGAGCGCCGGCTTCTTCCTCCTCCTTCTTTCACTTTATTTTTTTTTTGGAAACGGAAGCGTCTTACGAGCGACTTTGACTCGGCGCACAAGGACGAGGGGGCCGATTCTGCGTCGCTGTTTATTCGCCGCGTCGTTTAACGCTGCGCGTACGCCGAGGATCCATTCGATGGGGAATCGCTCTTTTCATCCGCTCCGCGGCGCGGCTCGATTCGGCGCGATTACCTAATAATTCCTTGACGGATTTGGAGAACCTGCTTCCAGAAATGCAATTTATTCCTAATCTCGAGGCGATCTTCCCGACTACAACGGCGCGCGGCTGCGATGCAGGAACCAAAAATACACTCCCGACCTGTGTTAATTTATTCGCGACGGGGCCTCGCTTTTTGAAAAAGAAGGAACGAGCAAGGAACCGTCTAATAAATTTCGTATAAATTAAAAATTCAGTGCATTAATATGTGCGCCAAACCAGTCCCGTGTCCTCGGCGAAACTGGCTGGCTTTATGCACTAGGCCCAGCGCCGAGTCATTTAAACCGCTCATAGATAAATATGTTAAACGCGGCTCCGAAAACAATCCGATACTTTGCGCAGGAAAAAAAGACGGGCTCGCCGACAGGTGTCTCTGGTTCCGGCCGCCGAAATCTCGCGTCATTCGGCTCTTAAACGCGCGCTCCGCCGTCGGGCCGTGCACCGCGTTACGCGCAGCTTACGCCCAAACCGGATACAGAGATGACGAACGTAAAAAATTTCAGCCGCGCTCCTCTTACCGCCGGCTTGATTTTGAGCGATCGATCGACGCCGTCGAATCGTCCGCCGGTAGCTTTGCGCGCGTTAAAGTCGAAAAAAAAGAGAGAAACAAGCGACCTTTTTTCCCGTCGCCCGGCGCGGAGAGGGAGAAAGGTAAATTATCGTCGCTCGCGAAGGCTACCGGCAATAAAAGCGCGCGACGATCTTTGGCACGGGAACGCATCATCAACAGGTTGGCGCTGACGAGGCCTCTCTCTCTCGCTCGCACACACTCTCTTTCTGGCGGTAGGCCGTGTTTCAAGGTCAGGGACCGCAGCATCTCGCGCTCGCTCCGAGAGCGGGTTGCATCAGAGCGCCTCGCTCTTTCGAGGGCGAGCCGAGCTTTGTTAAGGGCTCCCGGTCAACTTCGTCGGGCTAATTATGTTCGTGCGGAGGGTCCGGAAACTCCTCCTCGTAAACGCTCGCTCGCGCCGCGGCGTCTCTTTTCGGAAATTACGCTCCGAGGCCTGATGAACCGAGCGCGCTCCCTTCCTTTTGCGCCTCTTTGTTTTCGCTGAAAAAATTAATTAGACCGCCGGCTTTTATTGTTTTTCGAAAATTTACGCGGCTCCGGGCCTCGCGTTACTCGCCGTTCTATAAATAGGCGCAATGCCAAATGAAGTCATAATAACTGATTAATGACACGTGGAAAATGGGAATTAAAATTCTAATCGCGCATTATTATAGATAATAAATCAAGAGGCTGCCGAGCGAGCCAGATTGGAAAACGAAGCTGGAAAAAGCCGCGAGCGCTCCGAAAGGGGGAACAAAGTGTTTTTTTTTTCGACAGCCTCCGGGAGCCTTCGGCGCCTCGAGTGTGCCAGTCTCCTTCGCTCGGCGGCCTCTCCTAATCTCCGCGCGCACCTAGCCGAGCGCCTCTCCTTTGTACCGAAACTCGGCGCGGGCCTTCGCGCGCGGCCGTGACTCTGGAATCCCCCGTCTCCGGGCGCGCCGATTCGCGCCGATTCACGGACGGTCATTAAGGTCGCCGCGGCGGCGAGCGGCTGAAATTTCAAATCGATCCGGGCCCCCGACAATGGCGTCTGGACCAATTAAAAGGTCCATTTGCATCGAGACGCCGACTCGAGCGCTTCCGGGTCCCCGCGATTAGCACACGGGACGGCGATAAATCGGCTCTCGAGCGAGCGCGGCGGGGAAACGTTTCCAGCCGCTCGCCGCTCGCTATTGCGTCGCCTTCGAGAAAAATTGTGCAACGCGCAGGAACCAGCCGCGCGCGCGCGCTGAACTTAGCTCTAGCCGCGTGCGTAGAGCGGGCGATTCGAGAGCGCGAACTTGACACCGGCAAGGTCGGCTTTCGAAAGGAGGAAACACTAAACTGCGCGCGGCGCAAAGGCAGCGGGCCCAACTACCTGTCGGCCGGCTCTTACGTAAGCGGCGCTCGCTCGCTGCACCGGCGTTTTTGCGGGCCGCCTTATCGGCCGGGCGCTCTGGTGCGCTTTATCTGGCCGCGACGGCACGTGACGCGCCTGTGATCGGCTTACGTAAAGACTCGCCAGCTAAATTAAGCTCCCACTCTTTCTGTTGCAGATCTTCGGCAGCAAGGCGGACCTGCAGCTGCACACGCAGATCCACATGCGCGAGGCCAAGCCCTACAAGTGCACCCAGTGCTCCAAGGCGTTCGCCAACTCGTCGTACCTGTCGCAGCACACGCGCATCCACCTCGGCATCAAGCCCTACCGCTGCGAGATCTGCCAGCGCAAGTTCACGCAGCTGAGCCACCTGCAGCAGCACATCCGCACGCACACCGGCGACAAGCCGTACAAGTGCCGGCACCCCGGCTGCACCAAGGCCTTCAGCCAGCTGAGCAACCTCCAGAGCCACTCGCGCTGCCACCAGACCGACAAGCCCTACAAGTGCAACTCCTGCTACAAGTGCTTCAGCGACGAGCCCAGCCTCCTCGAGCACATACCCAAGCACAAGGAGTCGAAGCACCTCAAGACCCACATCTGCCAGTACTGCGGCAAGAGCTACACCCAGGAGACCTACCTGGCCAAGCACATGCAGAAGCACGCGGAGCGCACGGACAAGCGGCCGCCCATCATCGGCTCCGGCCTCAGGCCCGGCCTCCACGGGCTGCCCGGCCACCACCAGGAGCACTACTGGCCCAAGGTCAGCCCCGACTCCGTCATCAGCGAGCTGCACGAGCGGCTGCCGCACCACCACCACTCGCCGGTCGAGTACCACCAGCCGGGCCAGGCCGCCGAGATGCTCCTCCCCCCGCCGCCGCACTCGCACGGCCACCCCGGGCACTCGCACGCGGCCCACGCGGCCCACGCCGGCCACCGCGACTCCCTCGACGCCGACTCCAGGCAGCAGACGCCCCAGCCGCAGCAGCAGCAGCCCCACCCGAACCACGCGGCCGGCGGCCACCCCAACAGCAGCTCGGCCTTCACGCCCATCTCCTCCATCTCCATCAACTCGATCTCCTCGATGCAGCACTCGCTGAACCCGCTGAACCACCTGCACTACCCGCCGACGCACCACCCGGCCTCGCGGCCCTACCTCTACGAGGCCTTCAACTCGCAGAAGGCCTCGCCGAGCGCCGCGGCGAACGCGGCCTCGGCGGCGGGCCCGCCCGGCCAGAACTCCTCCTTCCCCAACCAGCTCATCAGCCTGCACCAGATCCGGAACTACGCGCACCAGCCGAACCTGGGCAACCTGGGCAACCTGGGCAACCTGAGCAACCTCTCGAACCTCTCGAACCTCAGCGCCAGCATGGAGAGCCACGCGCTCCTGGGCGGCCTCAAGGACAAGCAGTAGGCAGCAGCAGCGGCAGCAGCAGCAGTATTCGCCGGCAATACCGATATGTGATCAAGGGCCTGGCCACGAGCCCGAGCACCACCGGCCGCCAACCACCAAGCCCGATACTATTAGTAACCTTAGGATACTAACGTATACATTGTTTGTAAAATATTATTTAAACAATAATCCATTGTTTTTATTATTGTTAATGCTAGGATAGCCCGACATGGACAAGTTAAGTTATGCACGCCGACTAAGCAATCTATCTACCCGAGTAGGCAGTAAGCCGACCAATATTATCGCTGCGTTGTTTTCCCCGCCCGAGCCGCTGCCAAGCGGGGGCGGATTTTCTCGACGAAGGTGTGCTCGCGAAGCGGCGGGCTCGATTGCTTCTTCGGGGAATCGCTGGTTTTGATCATTGGCTTCGATCATTTGAGCGCGTCGGTGTGCCGTAAATCCGAAAAAGTAACATTCACTTTTTTCGCCGTATGTGTAATAAAAAACGTAGCCATGTGTAAAACGGACAATTCGACTGCATGATTTTCAAAAAATTCGAAGATAAACTTTAAAAGCAACAGTGGTACTACTCATTTTAGAATTAACCGTTCGTACACCTAGAACGTATTTTTTTTAATTTTTTCATTTTCTCACGTACTCGGATACGTGCCTGTATAAAAATAAAAAAATTCTACCTCGAATGGTGAGTATGCACTTTTTTCGCTTTTTGGATATGATACACCGATGTACACCTAAAGTAATTACCGAAGACAATTATCAAAACTACCGATTCTCGCAATAAAACTGAAATACTCCGCGCATTTCCGAGTGTAGCATGAATTTCGATGCTTTCCTCGAGAAAATTTCCCACCGCGCGCCGCCGACTTCGATCGCTCCCGTTTGACGGACGATAAGGGCTATTACCGTTCGGTCAATCGGGGTCCGGTCGCGATTCCCGAAATCGCAAAGAACACCGCCGCGGCTCCCTCTCTCCTCGCGCGTCTGTACCGCAGCCCCCGGGAATGATTCGCTCGTTTCCGCGGACTCGCCCTCCCCCCCTCTTGTTACTTACTTTGTTATTTAGTTTATCCGAGCTGGACAAAGTTTACCGCGACGGGCGCTCCGGCGCCCCCCCTTTTTTCTAAAGAAAATAAATAACTAAACTTTATTCAGCTTACCCTTTTATTATCATTTTATTTAATTATTTAATTACTTCGCGCGCGGAGGCGACCCCGAATTCCTTCACTCGAATATCGTATGCGACACTCGACAGTCCGAGCATACCTGGCTGAAAACGAATTTTGTACGATCGTGTACGATTTTATGTGGAAAATGTAACTTATCATGTATATTCGTGTGTGTTCGTGTGTAATCATATTTGGATTTTATGACTACATAACCATCTACTATAATTATGTATAATTATGCACACACAGTTAAAAACTTTTTTGAAATGTGATTATGTATAACTATGTATCGCCGTACATAATTAAACAAAATTATACAAAAATCATCATTTGCAATAAAATACAGTCGTGCATAATTATAGACTTACAAATTCTCGCCGAATGTGATGAAACATACTTAAGTAGGGACATGGTCCAAATATGATTGTACATAAACGTACACTGAAAAAAAAGCTTATTGTTTCTAAAGAAATCTTAATTAATTTAAGTAACATTTACTCGAATTAAAGTAATATTTACTTGAATAAACTTAAATTTACTTAAATCAAGCAAAATTTATTTAGTAACAATAAGCTTTTTTTTTCAGTGTACAATAATTGCGTATAATCGAGTACATTTTTCCTGCATAAACACACTTGATTAGGCAAAATTCACTTTAAGCCGGACGAACGTTTACAATTTCTGTTTTAATATACAGTGACAAGCCAAACAATGAAACGCACACTCGATTTTTTTTTTCATTTTTTTGTTTTTTTTTTTAAACTCAAAGTGTTCAATTCGACTCGTAGACTCGCATACTTTATTCGCCGGCGCGATTCCCGACTCGACCAGGGGAATTCTTGGTGGCTCGGTCCGTGCGAACTATCAGCGCGTATAAATCATTTGAAAATATTTTTAAATTATTTTAAAGCAACTTTGTGTACACCACTGTCGGAACGAAGCCTCAGTGCGTACGCCCAAACGAATTTTCAAATGACTTATTTTAAACGGTCTGTAGGATAATCACATTACTTGGAAGTGGTATTTTAATCGTATTGTTAAAATACTCATCGAACCATCCATCATACGAATGAGTTGATCGGTCCTTAATTGCGTTTTTTTTCTCTCTCTATTTCCAAAAACGACGTGAGTACATTCTTTCTCCTTTTCCAATGAACGTGGAAAGTATTGAAAATATATTTGCGTAATATAAAAAAAATGTAACTGGTGTCGACTTTATAATGTATAATCTACTTAATAAACTGAAAAAGTTTAGTGCAACTAAAAGAATTTTTCTATCGAAGGTAGAAAAGGAAAAAATCTCGTTGATTAAGTCATCATTTTTATTGCTAATTAGAATGCTTAATTTTAATTTTCGTAATTAAGATATATTTTTTAGATGTTGAATTGTTATAAAAAGGGAATTTTTATGGATTGAAAATTGTGGGTATCGTCTGGAAAAGAATAAAAAAAAACTTTAAGTACACATCTCTTTTCAGTGTACATTTCATTAGGTACATTAATTAAAAAAAAAAAGACGAGACACATCTCAATTGAAAGTTTATTTTAATTATAATGAGATATGTTATGTAGAGAATGGACTGAAAACGCGTCCATTGATAAAAGGCAAAAAAAAAAAAGTAAAAAAGGTAAAATGTGTGTGTTGGATGTGTCTCATCCGGAATTATGATAATTGTTTAATTATTTAACTTCGACTTGGGAAACTCGAAATTTTTCGCGCGTCTATAATTGTTATTCGTTTTCGAACAATCATATTTGTAAATCGGGATTGTTTTACGTTTTTCACGACGCTACTGTAGCAAAGGTTATATTTTTTATTGTAAAAAAAACAAACTACTGTCCCAGGTGCATATATAACGAAATACGGTGAAAATACGAGTTCCAAGTTTTGTAACGAATCGAATTCCGGATGATGAGAACTAAGTTAAGACTATTATCGGTAGGAAAAAAGTAAAAATTATCGATTGCTCTAGCGTTAAAAAAAATTTAGGAAAAGGAAATATTGTGCGTGGCTGCGTGTGTGTGTGTACGTGCGAGTGTGGAGCGATAGCGCGTAAGAGAAAAAAAACTATGAAATACGAAATACGAAGTACGAAATACGAAAAAATACGAAATAAATGATTCGTAGGATTAAACTCGTAAAGGGGGAGAAACAATATAAATGCGTGGTACGAACAGAACTGTGATATTGTTATTGTATAAAATTTAAATAAGGGAAGAGATGAAAAAAAAAATATGGAGAAATAAGAAATCTAAGGTAAATACTGTACCGTAGGAATGAATTATATAACATTGTATTTTACAAGAAAAGTGCATTCTTAAGCGTTTTATCCAAGCGCCCCGCGCGCGCGACAAGATACTAGTGGGAAAAAAAATAATAAAACTCTCGAGAGCAGCCACTCCGGGCGGAAATTTTGCGCGCGCCGCGAAGACGCGCTCGGAGTGCCGCGGCTCCTTTATTCCTTTTTACGCCAATCCTTGGCAAAGGTGTCTAAATAACTAAACAAAAAAAAAACTACTTACTGTAACGCTAGAGAAAGAGACGCACGAGTAAGTCCAAGTTCACTGTACTTCGAAGCTGACGAGTGATCGTTTCGCCGTTTCATCGTTTCGACAAACTTTAAAAACGTAATTACTGCGCCGTGTGTCGTTCGAGAGCGAGAGCAGTCTTATGTATACATATACTATACACTGTACTAAATGTTTTGCCACAAATCGATGCGACGTGTCGATCGTTTTTAATATTAAATAAGAAAAAGGGATAGCCGGATTGAGTGGCGAGAAGGTGCGAGAGAGAGAGAGAGAGAGAGAGCGAGAGCGAGTGAGAGAGAAAGAGAGAGAGAGAGAGAAAGCGGCACGTCTCCTGCGCGAGATTCGCCGGATTTAACCAAGTCCGTAAAATCGTCCGTAAATTTATTAGATAAAAAAACTGTATACGTGGGCGTACGAAAGAAAACGAAAAGGATAAGCGGTTCCTTTGTACTTTGCGGCTGATGAAAAAAAAAAGAATCTCCTCCCTCTTCTCCTTTTTCTATGCAAGAAAATTTCGCAAGAGGTTCACATCTTGTTTCCTGTCAAACGAATATATATATAAATAAAAAAAAGCAAGAAGAAGAAAAGAAAACAAGGCCAACACAAATCTCAAATTGTGTACTTGTCAAGCAATCTGTATGAGTGTGCGTGTGTGCGTGTGTGGATGCGTGCCGCGAGCACGACTGCGAATTATTAACAGTATCGGGGCACAGGAAACTTTCTGTAATGTGTTATTGACTTTATACATTATTTCGTTTTTCTCGTTCAAACAAATGTTTTGTCGAATATCGATTTATTTAAAATGTTCAATAAAACAAAATTAGCTTTCAAATGAAGCTTCGCCCGTGTCGTTTTCTTTTCGCAGCCTCTCCCCCGATTCCTCGTTACTTTTGCAGGGAGATGCAACTGCACCGCCGCCGCGAGCGGCTCGAATTATTCTAGGTATCATAAACTCTACTAATTCGTCCTTGGCTATCCCGTAAATGACGTTGGCCGAGAGAAAAAAAGGCGAGATGACTGTTGAAACGAGTGTCTTCGGCTCGTCATCATTTTTTTACTTTGTTGCTCGTCTGCACCATCGCGGATACCGAAATAAACCCAGGCGCGCGTAAAAAAGTACTTAGCAAACAGGCATAATCTCCATTTCCAATAAATCCTTTTAAGGTACACACTTCTCCAGTAGCTTTTCAGTCGATAAATAATACTAGCAGTAGCGATATTAAAACGTCACATTCGAAAAATCAGTCAATAAATAATACTAGCAGTAGCAATATTAAAGCGTCGCGTTCGAAAAATTCAATGAAATTTTAAGTGCGCAAAGTGATGACGAGAACAATGAGTTGCAATTAAATTCGTAAAAAAATTTTCATTTGAATGTCGCTGTTTTGATAACGTCACTTTTTAATCTCCTTTACACTTTAGCTCTATTTTGCTTTGGGATAGAAATCGATAATTATTACCTCATTTATAATAATCAACGACCTTTTAAAAGTTTACAAGAAAGAGGAGGTTTATCTACAATCAGCTTCTTTATTTTTCGTGACTCATGTTTTTAAAGAAAGTAAAAAGTAATAATGTAAACAAAATCTTTTTTTCTTCGACAATATATTAAATGCAAAAACAAATTGAAATATATATTTTTATTTTATTTTTAAAAATATAGTAATTTTTTTATACTTCACTTGCATCTTTGCAAATATTTCAGACCATATGTTAGTAACATTCAGATCAGAAATCGATGAAGCTTGTACCCATTGGAATGTAGATTAAATCTGTCTTGTAAACTATTATATTCAATGTGTTACCAGTAAAACACTTTGCACGTTAATATTTAAGTATACGACATTTTAATTTGAAGTGCCGGTATGCACCTTAATAATAAAATAACAATATTGCCGTGACACGTGCAGTATCATTTATATTTAAAGGAAAACTTGTGCACAATTGACAAAGTCATCGTCGCGCGTCAAGGACTTGCGGATTGAAAATAAATTCTTATAGATTAATTATGCGCACTTTGTGCAATCAAAATGAAAAGCAAATCAATGAGAAAGAAAAGATGTGCCTTACCGCTCAGTATGTGGATTACTTTACGTTACGCAATAATATGACATCATATTTAGTAGAATCTTAAATGTAGTTTCGCGTATTCGTCGAAATTTTTTTATATTTATCAATCAAATGTTATTAAAAATGTTAAATTCGTTATTGCAGTTTTCAATATCATTTAGAATATGACTTACTTTCCGCAATCCAATACTCTAAGTAAAATGCTTCTACTTGAGGTAGGTATGTGTATGTGATCAGCAAAATAGTACCTTCGATAATATAATATTTTTTGTCAATCAAGTACGCACGTTCTTTCTGTAAAAAATAAAACAAAACTTTCTCCGTGGCAACTGTGTAGCGGATCGAACTTTTTTTTTTTAAATTTCTCCATCAGGTTACTCTATTTGATTGATTTAAACTTGAAAAGAAATTTTACTTATTCACATATTTTTTCATTTCAAAATATAAAGAAGCAAAAAAAGAGTAAGCGATTTCAGCAATCAAAATTAAACCAAAAAATAAAAAATTTAATTTAATTTATTTTGAGGTAAACTGTAAGCTTGATAATGTTAATGTAATTAAAAGATCTTGGTGTTTGTTTTGACAATTCTCTCACTTTCTCTCATCACATTGAATTTGTAATTTCCAAAGCATTCAGTTTACTTGGTTTTATCAAACGCTCAACATGATTTTAATGACTTTTACGCTATCATTCATTTATATAAAACTATAGTAATCCCTACCTTAACTTATTGTTCACCAATCTGGTCTCCGCGTATATACCTTATGTTCAACGTAGGTTTTTAAGATTTATTTCTTTTAAATGAAGAAAGCCTATGCACAGATTCGATCATGATTATGCTGATATTAAATCATTACATCATTATTACGATGACCTACTTGTCTATACAATGTTAAATAAACTTATAAATTGCGATGAAATTGTTCTATTGTTTAAATTTAGACTTCCGGTATATAATATTAGAGTTCACAGCTAGGCCTATTCCCGAATCAAATTGTTGTTCAAATTTTTGATTTGTCTATACAAATTTTTATAATTTAATTTCACGAAATTGTGCAAAACTTTCTGCAGAAATGATTATAAAGCTTAAGAGATTCATACTTTTTTTCAAAATAATTTTGATATTATTTTTTATTTATTACACATATGTATGTATATGATAGTTCAGTTTTTAAAAGTACAATTGGACTCTACAAATGGGTTTAAAAAAATATAAAATCCATCATCATATTTTCCAATAAATCATGTATATAAAATTTTTGTATTATAATTTTCCGTACGTACGCTCAACCGAATTTAATTATTTTAGAACGCTAGTCCTATAAATGGCAATGTTTCCCAAAAAATAAAATGTAAAAAATAAAAAACAAGAAAATTGAAATTTTTATACATGGGATTTTTCCAACAATGTTACCATTTTCGGGCACGTTCTAAAAGAATTAAATTGTTCAATTTAATTGTTGAGTGTATACATGTACGTTAAATTCTCAAATCTTAGCTGAATATAGATTATTTATTCAATATAATTAATATTCGTAACAATATTGAAATAATATATCTATTACATGTGTTGAATTTGAAATTGCACTTTGAAGACTTTTATAGTAATTATACCTACGTTAGATATCATGAATCACCAATAAATTACAAATTATTATAAATAAAACTTAGATTTGCGCTTTATGGCGCCATCTATGAAAAACATTGAAAACTTTGAAGCAAATGCAATTGTTAATTATAAAATACAAATAAATATAGTACATTGTTTTGCGAGTTTTGTTCTATAGATAATTAGGCATTATATATATAATAACATACGCGCGTTGTTGATTGAAATATATACATACGTACATGCGACATTTTACAGTGTACTACACAGTACTGGCCAGATAGAATAAGTGGGATGGCTGAACCATCTGATGAGTAAGTGTATGTTATATATATGCACACCAGTGCTCTGGAGGCTCTGGAGCTTCTGGAGATCTGTCAGTTTCAATGTACTTTGGCTCTTTATTACTCTAAAAAGTAAATTATAATCATTCCAATGCAGCGATAGAATCTAGAGCTTCGACGATGGCGTTTCTGGAAGTAAGTTCAATTATAAAAAACCTGAATCTTATTTACTAGGCTTATTATTATTTTGATACATTCTAACCTAAAAGCATTCTAAATCAAAAATCTTATTAACATATACATTTGTTCCCCTTTTTTGAGCCTTTTATAAGGTTTTACGTAGATCCTTCATTAAATAAACGTAACTTTTTCTTTCAGTGGCGTCGCTTTAACTTTTTCGATCTTAAAAAGGACGTCGATTCCGGAAAAATCGCCGAAGCTCTTGGGGTAATTTATATTACTATTCTCATGTTTAATTTCAATTCTTACAAATTCATTCTATGTAAATGTAATTATTAATTGAAGGAAGCTCGTGTGACAGCTGCAACAAGTGGCAATGGACATTTAGTGTTCGGAGACAACATTGGAAATGTCCATTTAGTCAACAGGCAATATGAAATTCTTACATTCAGAGCTTACGAAACTAGTTTGTCAGCTGCTCAGCAAGTACAGAACTCGACATATTTATTCACGATTGGGGTGAGGAACTTTTGCACCCAATTTAAGGCAACAAAATAAATTGTATTAAATAAAATAATACATGTTTGTTAATTAGGAGGATGAGCCTGGTTGTAATCCAACAATAAAAGTCTGGAATCTTGCTAAAAAAGACAAACAAGGATATCCTACTTGTGTACGAATAAGTAGAGCTATATCTAGTTATAAAGCAGTACCAGCAAGTGCACTATGCGTTCACTCAAGTTTAATGTTGATGGCTGTTGGATTTGAAGATGGTTCTATTATGTTATACAGGTATATAAACAGTGTACTGTTTTTTTTCTTCATGTTTAATTTGTTCTTAAAAAACTATTTACCCAATTTAAAGCATTTATTTAAAAATTTTATTAAAATATCATACTTTAAGGGGTGACCTTACACGAGAGAGGAAGAATAAAATTAAAGTTTTAAAAGACAGCAATGCAGTAATAACAGGCCTTGCTATTAAAACAACTAGCAAGCAAACATATTTATTTGTAGCAACTACTAATAGCGTTTATTTATATAACATTACTGAGAAAGATAAAGAAACCAAATCTGCTTTGGATATTATGGGGTGCTCAAGAAAATGTAGCATTCTTGCAGAATCTAAGCAAGATAATCACTTTATGATTGGTCGCAATGATGTAATTTTCAATATTTTCAAAATATTTATGCACTTTATTTTTATTTCTATACCAATATGTATTTTTTTCAGGCTATTTATTGTTATACTCCTGATGGAAGAGGTCCCTGTTATGCAGTGGAAGGCCAAAAGGTCATGTTAGAATGGTTTAGAAGTTATTTAGTTATAATTACTAAAGATACAGGAAATGTTCATAGAACAACTACTGTATCAGCAAAATCAAGGTATAATTTATAATAAATTGCATTGTACCTTAATCTATTATAAGTTAAAGTTAAAATTAAATCTATTTTATTTAAGTAATATAGAACCAATACCTCCAGGAGCTGATAAACATGTAATAACAGTCCTAGATATTCAAAATAAATTTATTGTATTTTCTGCGACAATGTTGTCCGTTCAAGCTGTTTTGTCAGAATGGGGAGGATTTTTCATACTAAGTGGAGACTGCAAATTGTATCATTTAGATGAAAAAGATTTGCAATCAAAGTTAGCCTTACTTTTTAAAAAAAATTTATACGATGTTTCCATTAGGTAATGTTTCAATTCACAAATTCTTTTGTAATATAAATCTTAATTATACTAATTGCTTCAAACTAATTGCTAACAATTTATTTTATATAGAATAGCAAAAAATCAGCATTATGATGCTGAAGGACTTGTAGATATTTTTCGACAGTATGGAGATCATTTATATTCCAAAGGTGATCATAATGGTGCAATTGAACAATATATCAAAACGATAGGGAAGCTGGAACCGTCATATGTTATCAGAAAATTCTTAGATTCTCAGCATATAGATTATTTAACTACATATCTTCAAGCCTTGCATAAGCAAGGGCAGGCAACCGAGGATCATACAACATTGTTATTAAATTGCTACACAAAACTTAATCACACTGATAAATTGAAAGAATTTATCATGGTAAAATATTTTATTGAAAAAAAGTCCACATGTAAAAAAAATAAGTCAATTAATAAAAGTTATCAATTTTTTTAGACAAAGGATCGTAAAGTAGATTTTGATGTCGAAATTGCAATAAAAGTATGTCGTCAAGGTTCTCCTGAAGATGCCTTACTGCTAGCTCAAAAGCATAAAAAACATGAATGGTATCTACTTATCCAAATAGAGGATAAAGAGGAGTATAAAAAAGCTTTGGAATATATGGCTACTTTAAATTTTGAAGAAGCAGAAGCAAATATGAAAAAATATGGAAAAGTTCTTCTTGAAAATGTACCAAATGAAGCAACGCAATTCTTAAAAATATTATGTACTAATTATACACCAGCCAATAAGATTTCGTCTGATAAAGTAAGTTTTCACATAATGAAACAATACACTTTTTTTTGTAATACCTTTTTATATAAATATGTTTTAGGATCAAGTTATTGAAAAAGCTAATCCAGAAGAATTTATTCATTTATTTTTAAATAATTCTGAACGGCTTGTAGAATTTTTGGAACACTTGATTAAAACCGATGGCAAGTTAGTAATCGTAAAATTCATAAAAATATAAAATATAATGGCATTTGTGAAGAAATAATTTACATAAATTATTCATTTTCGTGACTTTTCTTTTTAACAGATGGAGTACACCAGTATACAATACATTAGTTGAACACTACTTGCATGTTTGGTCTTCATTGTCAGATGATATGGCAAAATTGCAATATGAACAAAAAGTGGTTCGTTTATTGCAAAGTTCAAATGCTTCCTATGATAAAGATCAAATACTAATATTGTGTCATCAACACAATTTTAGACTAGGCGTGCTTTATTTATATGAAGAAAGAAAACTGTAAGAATTATTATTAAATTTTTAATTATATTATAAAAAGATTAAAAAATAATTGAATACACATTCCTAATATTCTAGATATCAAGAAATATTACAGTATCATTTGCGTGAAGGAGACAGCGATCAGGTTCTAGCTACTTGTAACAAATTTGGACGACAAGATCCTAATTTATGGATTCAAGCTTTATGGAGTGTTGCTTGGAATAAAAACACACCACCAAAGTTGTTGTCAAATATTCTTGACTATATTGGTAAAAGCTTGTAACGATTATTTTTGGCCTAGCGGGCCGAAAGTGCCACTTTCTCTCCCGGCGGCCGATCGAGAAGGTCGTAATTTCGGCCTCGCTGGACCAAAAAGTACTGTACGCGACACGGGAGGTAAAGAATGCCTCAGATCGCACGTAAATTGTCACCCGAGGCTTCGCTTTGTTTTACCTCCCTTGTAGCGTAATGTACTATTTAATCTATTTATATTTATTTGAATTATTACTTAATATTAATTATTAATTTTATAGCCAAAGAAAAATTATTGTCTCCACTAATGGTTGTCGATGCATTGTCTACCTCTCTAACTTGCACTTTAGGAGATGTCCGAAATTATTTAAATAGTGTATTGCGACAAGAACATGAACAAGTCCAAGCAGATACAGAATTAACTGAAAAATACCGAGCAGACACCGAAAAATTACGGGAGCAAATAGAAAATATTAAAAATAGTGCCATTATTTTTCAAGGAAACCGCTGCAGTGCTTGTCATCACCAGTTGGAATTGCCATCAGTGCACTTTATGTGTCAACACTCTTATCATCAACAGTGAGATAATTTTAAAATTTTTAAATCTATTAAGGGCTCCATATATGTATAAATAGGCACAACGCACAAGGACGCATAAAGCACAAAAAATACATTATCTGTATATCTACATTCATCACGCACAGTAACGTAAAAGCGCTAATTGTGCTTTAATATGCGATGAATGCAGTGAATAGATATATAAATAATGTATTTTTTGTGCTTTTTGCGTCGGTGTGCCTTGTGCCTTTTTGAGTGTGGAACCCTTTATTTGTTTTATAATAAAACTCCATAATGACAAAAAAGTAAAATCACATTCAACATTTTAGTTGTTTCCAAAGCTTCTCGGAGAATGAAAACGAATGTCCTGCGTGTATGCCAAATAATAAAAAATGGTTA
The DNA here is from genome assembly GCA_900480045.1 of Eurytoma adleriae. Lineage (NCBI taxonomy): Eukaryota > Metazoa > Arthropoda > Insecta > Hymenoptera > Eurytomidae > Eurytoma > Eurytoma adleriae. The sequence continues at coordinate 19,177 of UXGC01000730.1, read as the reverse complement.
GACATTATAAGAGTGCAAGAACAGTCAAAAGATCTTCATGAGACCTTTCACAGTTTACTAGATAGATCAGAAGATCCTTTTTCATTGGCAGCTGATTATTTTGGTCGAGGTGTTTTCAAAAAACTCATGTTCATTGCTGAATGGCAACAACAACCACAACCAATTAAACAAACTATAAAGCAAGAAGAAAAATCTAATTATAACACATATGGACCTGGAGCAGAAGCTAAAATTAGATTAACAGAAGGAAAAAATACTACACTAGGTAATTTTGTTTCTATATTAGCTACAAAACTAGTAAGAACAAGTTTTAATTAAACCGTCTGTTTTTTTACAGTCAAGTCAGAACAAAAACGTACTGGAATTGATCCATTTTCATCTCATTCAAGTGGAGATTTATCGCGATTCTCAAATAAACCGGATATTTATTCTTCGTCTTTAGACGCTACTAAAAGTGGAAGTCATTTTCCCATATCTCAAGCAAGTTTAAAGCGAGAGTCTCCTATTCCAATACGAGAAGCAAGAATCGTGAATAATCCAACACCCAAATCTTCACCAGCAGAAAAAGCGTTCATTCCTCCGAAAACACCAATCGTTCCGTCAAATCCTTTTAAAGACGACTACGATGAGTCTAAAAATCCATTTGCAGATGAAGACGACAGCGAGAAAAATCCATTCAAAGATGACTATGACGATAAAAATCCGTTTAAGGATGACTGTGACAACGATTATGACAAAAATTTAAACCGATTTTCAAACTGAACTTTATAGGCATAGGTACAAAGCATTATTTAATAAAGTTTTTGTTCCTTGTTTCTTTTTTATAAAATATTTTTACAAACAATATAATGTATTTTAGTCAAATCCTATGAAATTTGTATTTGTATATTTACATGCGCGATTATTGTATTAAATAAATTATATAATTGTATAGATTGAAAATTAATAATATAACTGTATAAAGCATATAAAAATAATCAGTCTTTTTTGTTCTTAAAAATTATCCCTTGCACTCTTCCAGGCACATATTTTATTACTTATTGTAAATGCACTTAAGGTACTTAAATTTACAGGTCGTGGAACCACTGGATTAGCAATAATAAAATACTGCTCTGCATACTTTGGTTGATAGAAATCAGAAAGTTGAGGCACAATGTCTTTATCTCTAGGCTCTGGATCCTTACTGCGCATGAGTCTTGCTGGAAGTTTGTTATCGTCTACAGAGATATTTATTAAATCTTTATATACACTTTCATAAGGACCAACATCTAATCCAGCTGAAACCTATTAAATATAATATTATTTTCACTTATTCAGTTAATAACAATTTTTACTAATTTTTTTTTTATTTAAACATACCTTTCCGTAAATAAGATTCTTATATTCCTGCGGTAAATGTTGGAAATCTGTGACAAACTTTTCATTTTCTAATTTTTGCATTTGTTTCATAACACAAACTGTAGAATTATATTCTGGACGTGAAAGTAAATCTTCAGATGCAATATTTCTCTTTTCATCTGGTTCTTCTAAATAGTTACTAGCAGGGTGACTGCATTTCTTGTGAAATGTTCCAGGTTCAACAGAGGCATTATTGTGACTACTAGTTATGTCATAAACCATACTCTTTTTTACTTCTCCTTTGTCCTTTTCCTTTTTTCCTTTTCCTACAGGTTTATTTTTAGATGAAGAAGCTTCTCTAAATTTTGCGCAAGGCATAAGTTCTTCTCCTTTTTCCTTTTCCTTTTTTCCTTTTCCTGCAGGCTTATTTTTAGATAAAGAAGCTTCTCTAAATTTTGCGCAAGGCATAAGTTGTACTCTATTTTGTGACTTTGCGAATCTCTTTGAAGGCACATTTTTATTCTTATTAGAAAATGGATTAGTTGTATCTTTTAAGATTTTAGTTTTGTTACAATTTTGCTGATTACTTAAAGATTTACCTTTGATTGACTTATTTTCTTTATTTTCTCTTTTAAAATTAACTTTTTTATTATCTGTACAAGTTTTGTTTGTCTTCATAGACGTTAAGGGTGTAGGGTTTTCAATTACCTGAATGACTTCTATATCACTATCTTCATCAAGGCACGATTTAAAAGAGTCATTTTTTGAACTCTGTAAGGCTTCATATTCTTGATTTTGTTCTCTTATTCTACTAGTTTGCTGTGCACAATTCTGTGTAACAGAATGTTGAAAAGAAAAATATTGCAACTTGTCAACACACTCTTCTAAATTATCATGTGTACTTCTAACATTTGTATGGATATTTTCAACATTTTGGTTATCCAATGCTGTATTTGGATATTCATTTTTACTTGGTGAATCGTGCTCTTCTGAAACGTAAATAGCTGGAATACTAGAAACAGAGCTATCAAACTTTGAACATCCGCTTACACTGCTGGAGCTATTCCGCTTTTTGTTGACTTCTAAGCTTTTTTGATCTTTTAACAGTACACGTTGACCATTTTTTAAAACCTTAACAGGATAGGCTGTAGGCACAATACTTTTAATTTTCACTTTTCCTTTAGATCTGTTAGGTACTGTATCTTCTTCTCCTGCAGGTGCGACAAGAGAATCAGATGCTTGACTAAATCGAACTTTTGGCTGGTCCATTATCTCTTTTTTCTCGTGAAATAACAAAACTATTATCGTAACGTATTTTGTACAAAACTGATCTACAAACTAATATACAGGCACCTGTATACAGCACCTGCATAAAATATTTAAAAATGACCTAACCTAATCCAATACATAACAAACCGTTAGCTTAAAGGTTAGTTAACGCAGTGATGCCAAAATTAGTGTATTATACTGAAATTGGCGCAAATTTTAAATTATTTTCATTTTCGTAAAAAAAGAAAAATTTTAAAGTGCACCGAATAAATTAAAATGCATACTAAAACGTTAAATACAAATTAATTAAAAATGAATTTTCAATTTTCATAAATAAAAATATTCAATATTCAGTTTCATCATTATCATCATCATCGTCAGTTTCATCATCATCAGCAACATGATGTAATATCGTAGATTATGCATTGATAAAATTCATAAATTTTTATAGGCAGAAGATATAAACATAATAAACCGGCAACTGGCAAGGCACTCCTTAGTCTTTACGCATTGAAGCACCACTGCCCGGACCTGTCCGGACCAGCCTGCACGACCCCACCTGATCTAACCTGCGGTCTAATCTGACGGTTTCGCTCGAGTCGAACTGTCTGTTCGCTTAGCAGATAGGTTACAATACTTAGTGTAGAAAATATTGTTTAACCAGTATCTCTTGATAAAAAAATAAGTTATGTGATTAAGCGAGATATAAGTGTTCTTATTTCTTATTTGTACTATGAAATGTTTTGAAATCAACCAATTTCTTTACCCATACGTCAGATTATTGCAATAAAATCAGCCATGAATGAAATGGTTTCTAGTGAAAGTGATATTTTCCAGGTAAAATAGATAAAATTTGTTTTTATTTTTATTATTACTTGTACAATGTTCCAGAAGTATTTTCATTGTTAAACTATAATATTGTCTTTTCAAATAAATAAAATGTTTCTTCAGAATCCAGAAAAGAAGCCGTTGGAAGAGTTACAGCTTGTTGTGCAAAATAATGGAATTAAAGAAACTATTCCAGCATTGGTAAACCTTTTGATAAATTTTTTAAATGATAAAATATGTAATAACCAAAAAATTTTCTATTAAAATACTTACATGTGCAGGATAAGCATTGGGTGGAGAAAAAATATTTCTTATCCTACGAACCGCCTTACTTAATTGACTCTGATGGAAGAGATATTATTGGCGCAAAAGAAAGATGGCTCGAAATGACCACCTATATTTTAGATGATTTGACTTGGTTGCTTCATTTACCTTTTCATAGGTAAATATAGAATAGAATTTAAAATATTCTACAATGTATCTAAATAAGTTTATTTTCTTAAATTATTAGATTTAACTGTTTCTTTTAGATTTTGGTCTAATATTATTCATAATCCTGCTGTAATGGACTCTATTATTTCTTTTCTACAAGAAGCACCAACTTTTTTTACGTTAGATAATTTCCCTGATGACTATGATATAAAAGAGCAATTTAATAAGCTCAGAAAAAATATTCTCATTCTTTTTGCTAGGCTGATCACAAATAAAGAAAGCGCTTCTGAATATATCAGTCTTAAAGAGTATGCTCATTTAATGTACGATAAATACATATTCACAGTGCCAATTTTGATGGATTTATGTCAACAATATGGTCGTGATAATAGAAAAACTGTAGAGAAAATTGTTAATTCGGTGTTAACAATTCAACCTTTATATCAAGAGGATCTTGGAAAAGCTGTTAAGTTTATTGCACAGGTGACATTTTTGACATTAATTAAATTTTTATAAAATTATTAGATGTGTTTATGAAACAAAAGTACTTTGATAACTCAGGCATTAAGAAATATTGAAAGGAGGTTTGAAGACTGTCCTGTTGATCAAGAAGGAAAAGCAGTGCCTCTTTCAGAAAGGGGTGGTGCAAACACTGAAATAAATTTGTCTGATCTGGAAGACATGATATTGTACTTATTAGATACATTATCTACTATAAATATAACTCTAGATATTTACCCTCCAGCTGTAAATAAATTTAAAGTAGACATCTTTTTAGCAAGGTTAGATTTTTTTATTATCTAAGCAATTATTATTGTTTAAAATATTATTTCTTTACTTCTTGGATTTGAATGTACTTTTAGAATAATATCAGTATATGGTAACACCATCCCAGAAATGTACAAAAGATTAGATGATTTAGCATTTAAGGATGAAAGTATAGCTAAATATATGGAATTAAAGCATCGACTTGATGTTACAAGAATAGAAATTTTAAATACTTATCGGACAATTCTTTTTAAAAATATCAACGAAGTTCTTCAAGACAGGTATGCATTTTTTTGTTTTAATTTATTTGTTTTTTGATGCTATTTCACTTATGCAATACATTTTCAATTTACAGAAAATCCTTCTCTAATTCTGAAATTGGAGAAAGAGTAGAAGATTTTTTAACAAATGTTATGTATACTTTATCCGAAAGAGAGTTTGTTATTGATTATCATAATTTATATCCATTCACTGAAGATTTTCAATTAATCTCAGAGCTTTACTCGGATCTGTATCCTTTATAAAATAATCAAAAGCTTAGTTGAGTTAACAAAATTATACTAACATTATTTATTTTGAAAATTTGTTATCTATATGTGTGCTAAATTATTCCTTAAATTGTGTAAATAGAGACACTGTTAAATGTGAATTTATTATTAATTCTATTTTTACATTTTTGGATGAACCAATGCCTTCTTCAGTGATAAAAGTGCCTGTAAATGAATATATTAACATAAATATACAAATAACTATTTTAGTTTTTCATTTCATTAATTAATTGTTTTAGGAACCCACGGCTGGTCGTAGTGGAATTAATGAACGAAATAAATTTTCAGAAGAGAGAGATGAAGCTTGCGCTGCTGGTCCCTCTAATGCAAACTTGAACTCAGAGGTTGACTTAGCTGTTCTCATTTCTGAAGTAAAAGATATATTTTCAGATTTAGGGGAAGGTTTTATAGAGGTAACTTTCTATTTGAATAAGAAGATATTATTTAAAGAATGAAAAAGTAATTTGTTTAACATTTTTAAATTTCAGAGATGTCTTAAACATTATAACAATAATAAAGAAACTGTTATAAATGCTCTACTTGAAGATTCATTACCAACTGAACTAAAAAGTTTAGACCGAACTCTTCCATTTATTCCACCAGATCCAGAAGTAAGTAATACATACACATATGTATAAAGCAATTCATAAAATTTTTAAAATTGTTATTTATTTGCACTGAGCTTTCAGGAAGCATCAGTTGTAGCTGAATCTGTAGTTGGAGTTCAAAGACTTAATATATATGATAATGATGAATTTGATATTATGACAAGAGATGTTATTGATACTTCAAGGATTCATAAAGGAAAAAGGTAAAAATTTGCGATATTTTAAAGATTTGCAAAAGAAAGACTAATTAAAGACTAATTTTATTTTTAGGAAAGATAAATATAAAGATGTCAATCAACTTTTGAATGATAAATCTTATCTAGCTGAAACAAGAGATATTTATAACAGATACAGTATTGTAAGTGTAACAAGCGAATACAATGATGAATACGATGATACCTATGATGATCAGGACGTCGTTTCCAGTGCTCAGGACGATGCTATTGAGATGGATGCAAGGCCTTTCAGGATACCTAGAGTAAGGAAATCTGAAACAATCTGGCCAATTGGAAATTCTGCTTACAACTAACTTCATACTTTTTTTTACAGGTACTGCAGAAACAACAAATTCCTGAAGCTGAAGAAGATGAGGAATTAAATGGCTTTGACCATTCTCCAGAAAGTCAAACGAATAGAGATGAATTTTGCCAAGATCCAGCCTTAATGCGTGCGAAAGCAGAAGAGCGACGATTAAATAAACAAGGAGCGCGTAGTTTTCATTCTAGAAACGTTGTTGGTGAGTCTCATTACTGTCGTATAATAAAAAACAATGTAAATTCTCTTTTCTTTATACCGTTTTTTTAAATTCAATAGGTAATCCAAAAGGACAAGGACAAGCAAAAGATGTGCTGGATAGCAGAAATCAGAAAAATAAGAGCAAAGCAACGAGGGCTAACCACAATCGCCGTGCTGGATCACAGTGGAAGCGCAACCACAGTATGCTGCCGTCGTAATTTTTTATTTATGTACTAAGAGTTGGTTGTTACATACCTTGCAGTTATTACAAAAGAAAAAGAAAATACCAAAAATCTGGTAGAGATCGAATAAAATAATATGTTTTCAATTTTGATATGTTTTGAAACAACAAATAAAACAAATTCTGTTAGATATTGAATATAAGATTTTAGTGACTTTTTCTTCTCGAGCCGGTTCCCAATTAATACCATTTTATTGATCTAAAAATCGTAACGAAAGTTTTGTATTTTATTCTCGCAAATTTATAATTTATCATTTTATCTATTATTGTATTTTTATTTGTATAATAAATTTTTTTGTTCTTAATCATGACGGTAACAAAACAGTATCTTTTGTTATTATAAAGCGTCTCTATATCGCTGTGGCACTTTTACTTCTTTCTGAAATTAATCTCACTTTTCAAATAAAAATAGTGGTCCAAAATTTTATTTCATTTTTATGCCTGCAGTTTGGCAGAGAAATACAACTTAAGTTTATTTGCAAATTTGTAGGTCTAAAGGTAGCTTTTTTTCACTAAAATAATAAAAAAAAGTTGAAAAGTTACCATCTCCAGTAATGCTGACAATAAGCTTAAATAGCACAGTTGCCGGAAAAAAAATAAATCCGTATTTCCCGGAAAACAGTTTAACTCGAGGTATTTGCTTATTTGTAGTGACACAACGAGGTCATTTTATTCTACATTTCCGCAAATCAAATCATTGATTTTAATCTTATAGACTGGTGTCCGCTGGAAAAATGTTTGCAGGATTTTCACAAATTATATAGACTTTTTTTCTACGGACGCAAAAATTGAAACGCGGTTTTTTAAAACAATCAAAAAACGACTTTCATTTTCTCATCGAAAATAATAAATTTCGATACAAGTGCGCGAGAATGTGATTTTTAGCCTCGTGTGATGTTTGCCACAAAAGGTCACACGAGGCTAAAATCACATTCTCGCACTTATATCGAAATGTACTAATTCTCCACTCCGTGCGGAAAGATCGTTTTTTCGCACGCTCAACAAAATAAGTGCGCCCAAAATCGAGCTTTCCACCTGCCGTAGCAAAAAATACCGTACGGTACATGTTCGGTAAAGAGATTCCCGTCTCGTGTGATGTTTACGCCCGAGCGAAGAGAGTAAAAAAGTTAAAATCTACTTTTGCACACGGCGCGTAAAGTGCGTACTTTACGCCCTACGGGCGGTAACCGAGGTACGCATTTTACGCCCCTCGTGCAAAAAAAATAGTATATGCACCACGGGAGTAAGTAAAGAACGCCACAGATCGCATGTTTTTGGGCGGATAGTTATATGCGATCTGAGACATTCTTTTCTTTTATTCCCTAGGTGCATAATCTACTATTTTCCTCTGCAAACCGCAGATATATAAAGTACCATAATCGAGACACAAACTGGTGAGTAATTAAAAAAATTCATTGACTTGAAATATCATTTTATTTTAAAGAGATGAAATGAGAATGAATGAATAATCTGCCGAGCATCCCTTTTTACTCTTCTTCAAGAAATGCAAAGTTATCGAAGGCAGCTTTACGTTGAGATTCGCCATTCTGATTGATCGTTTGCTTATCGTGCCCTGAACCCTCATTGGTGTGAGTGAGCGTAGGGAACGACTCGTCGACGCTTATTCTCCTGGTCGAGTTGACGATGTTGACGGCGCTCGGCGTGATCGGCAAGACGGGAAGGTCCCTGTTGATCGGCGGCCACCTCCCGTCCTTCTCCAGCTCGTCCTCCAGCCTCAGGTAAAGCTTCTTCGACTTGGCGGGCTTGTACAGCATCGGCTTGATTTTCTGCTCGATCAGCCACTCGATGAAGAAGTACTCGATGAGGAAACAGACGACGAAATTGAGCAGGGCGAAGCCCAGGATGGTGAGGCGCCAATTGAAGGAGGGCGGCATCATCAGCTCCAGCCACTGGATGACCCATTTGGCTGGGCCCAGAGTTATGTAGACGCAAACGGCCGTCATCACCAGCAAGGAAAGAACGAATCCCAGGTTGGTGTAAATGGCTTTCCTGTATAGGTAAATCATTAAAAACCAAACGTTAAATTTTAGTTATTCAACAGTACAATTAATATTTAAATGTTTAGTTGTAGTTAAACTCAACTTTAATTATAATTAAACTTAGGTATAGTTATATCCCAGTTTAATCAGTAGTTAAATGTTTAGTTATAGTTTGTAATTATATATGTCTTCAATTAACAATTAAGCGTTTAGTTTCCAGAAATCACAAAACGTTCCGGGAATGTGTTTTTTAAAAAACTGATGAAAATTTATTTAAAAAATTTGTCAAGTTTATATAGGATCTGTGATCATTTTAAAATTCACCATTAAAATTTAAATCAAGAAAATAATTAGAAAATTGAAATAGCTCGACTGCGTTCCAAAGAAGTTTCAAAAACGTTCCCCGAGAAACCTTCTTCAAACTTTTTGCAGTTAACGCTTCATCAACGTTTCATTAAGATTGCATCAACGTAACTTTTGCCTCATTAATTAAAAGCAGATATTTTGTCGTTCCTTCAACACTCCTACAGTTTTTTAGTCCGAAAACCCGTGATGATTTTCAATCTAACTTTATCTAATGTCGAAAAAGCGTTTCTTCCAGCTATCAAGTGGAACAAAAATGGGCAATTTAAAATCCCAATAGACGCGATCGGCTAAAATCTTTATATATCGTCTGTGAAGCTCAGAATTACTACAAAAGTTTCGAAAAACCGCAGAAAAAAGTGAAGGAACAATCGAATGCTCGATAAATCGATGTTTTTGCTACTTGTCATTAAAAGTTCCTATTTTCCTAACTTTGAAGAAAAAAGATTTTTCGACGAGTAACACACCTCAAATTAAAGATCTTTTTTCTCTAGTTTTAATTTTTTTTCTTTAGATTTCTACGTCCCAATGCACATAAAATTAATGCAGATTTAGAGGATTGGGCATTCCTAAAACGTTTTGTTATCTAGGTTATTATAGGTACTAGTTCGTTAAAACACGTAGACTCCTGCCTGTATGGTTTTCCCCGGGAGAAGATGATCGCCAGCGTGATGTACTGGAACATCGAGATGCAGAAGACGGAGTAATTTTCGTAACAACTGTATCCCAGCTCGTCCTTCATGACAAACGGCGTGAACCAGTCCTGCAGCTGCACCGTGTAAAACGCCGCCGCCTGGAAGCTCACTATGACCAGCATGTGCACGGCCAGGGAGAAGAGCGCAGTGAAGCTCAGCAGGCTGGTCATCGGGGCCTTTCTCGCCAGTTTACCCTCGTACGCCTGGGTCTTGCCGAAGAAGAAGGCGAAGTTGACCGCCAGGCAGACGTCGATGAACAGGAACTCGAGGTCCGTCAGGTTCGAGTCGATCGAGTACAGGATGACCGTCGAGACGAACTCCGTCAGCGAGTAGTTCACCATGAACTTGAAGATGCCAAAGGACGTGACGAGGGCGGCGCGGCCCTGCTGGATGACCGTCGGCACGCAGCGTATGTCCGGCACGCGCGACGTGAAAGGACTCGCCACGCTGAAAAGTGAAGCTGGCTGTTAGGCACTTTGATTCCCTGCTGAAAAAATTCTGGTGATAAATCACCTGATGATTTGACACGATTTATCATCTGACAAATCATCTGGTATTTGATAAATCAGGTTATAAATCAGCTGGTATCTGATTTAACAATTAATCAATCAGGTGAGAAACCAAACTAATCTAATTTATCTGATTTATCACCTGATTTATCCAATATAAGCTGATTTACTGACTGATTTATCTGACATGAGACGATTTTTCACCTGATTTATCAAATATCAGTTGTTTTATCATGTGACAAATCATCTGTTATTTGATAAATCAGGTTATAAATCAGCTGGTATCTGATAAATCAGGTAATAAATCAGGTGAGAAACCAAACTAATCTAATTTATCTGATTCATCACTTGATTTATCCAATATAAGCTGATTTACTGCTTGATTTATTGATCTGACATGAGACGATTTTTCACCTGATTTATCAAATACCAGTTGATTTATCAGCTGATAAATCGTGTCAAATCATCAGGTGATGTATCATCAGAATTTTTTCAGCAGGGAATTCACTAGATCGCTATGTTGCACATTTCGATAGACTGTTAGTTGGTTAAAGGGGGTACCTGGATTCTGCTTCGGAGAGCGAGATGCCCACGTGAGCCGCTCTCAAAGCTCCGCAATCGTTCGCGCCGTCGCCGCACATTACTAAAAAAGTATAAGTAGAGGTTTTTTAACTCTTTACATATGAATAAGTAAAATTCAACCATATGCACTTATTTATGTGGAATGTCGTTCACTTATCGAATAAATGAAAAACTTATAACGTTGAATAAGTGTATATTCTCATTTTCATACGAATTTCACTTATTCATGCTTATTTAGAGAGAGTGTACTATCTGTCTAAATAGAAAAGAGTGAAATTCAAGTCGAAATCTCGGTCGAAATACTGAATACGCAATTATTCTACCTTATAAGTCGTTCACTTTTTTGATAAGCGGATGACTTTTAAAGTTAAACAAGGGTATATAAACGAGTTTAAGTTTTACCATTTTCTGCGCATGACTTATAGTATACTTTTTATGGACTTATATGTAAAAGAAACTTTACGCACTTGCCTCGAAAAAACTACTCTTTGTACACTCATTTCACGCGAAAATAACAGGCATGTAAAATATTAGCTTACTTATAACTGGTACGAAAATTAAATTGTACTCAATTCTTAATGCAAGGAGCAATTAAGTTTAACAAAATTATTTGACAAAATTAATGTGAATTTAATAACAATTATTCTAATATTACGTTGATATTTACAAGTGACATTCGTGGACTTATCGAGGCAGTGACCCTTTAAAAAATTTATGAAGACTTGAATTTAACTACTCCGATGGCGATAGTAATAACCGTATATATTTTATATAAACTTGTACAGGCTAACACGCAGATCGTAAATACTAACTATATGTGTAGAAAATATTATTTATATAGTTACTTTTTAATGAAGAAAAAACAAAAATCTCTGACCGTACGTCAACAGCTACATATAAGGTGTTATCATTTACATGATAACGTGTGTTGCATTACGGTCACCAATTAATCGAATTTGAAGTCTTCATATTTTTCTTACATAATAACACTTTTTATCAAACATATTTTTAACATACAAAATATGTAATAAACAAATGCACTTGGACGCATTATAGTATTTTAGCGATTACGCGGAAGCTCGCACAAAAATTATACGTCACAGAGTAAACAATTTTAGTAAAAATTACAATAGTCTATTTACATTTTTTCACAGTCTATCCTTGTTGAAAAAATGTAATTTTTGCAAAAGTTACTTTATATAGCTATAATAATTTTTGCAATAAAATGATGCAATTTTTCCAACAACGACATAAATTTTTTCTTCGTGTAATGATACTATATAACATAAAATTTACATGCCGTACAGTAATGAATTTATTGAATTGTTCTTACCAACGTAATATCCAAGCTGCATTAATTCTACTACTAATTGCTGCTTTTGATCACTGGTCATCCTCGCAAAAACCGCCCCTTTCACGCAAATTTTAGCCAACAAATCAAAGTAGTGTTTGCGCAAAAGCTCCCAGCTATTTCCTGTCATTGCGAACCTATAATTACACGAATTTAAAGCGCGTTCTATCGACTCCACTGTCTCTTTTGAGCGAAGACTCGCCTAGAAATACGTTTAACACGTTATACATAAAATACTATAATTATTATTTAAATAAATGTAAATTTTCCACACCAAAGAAAATAAGTTACGTGGCCAATGAAAGCTTCGCTATTTAGTATAAAGAATTTTTGCGCGAAATGGCAAGTTTTTAGTTGCAAAGTGGGCAAAAAATCGTTTAAAAAATCAATAAAAAAATAAACACTTTTTATTAAGGGCTTTGCAGATTTTTCATCAATTGCATTGAAAACAAAATTACTAAAGTTTTAAAAGTAAATGCGGAAAAGAAAACTATTATATTTCCAGAAAAATTTGAATATATGAAGTATCGACTCATCTTGTCTGCCTTTAAAAATCGACACGAAATGCTTCAACTTCTTTGCCTCTACATTTTAAAATTTCTATTATGACATTAAAAATGATTCCTCTATTGGAAAAATTTATGACGAAAATGGACTGTCACTGGTCACATCGCACATCATCGTCTTTGGCATTCTTAATAATAAAAGAAAGAAAAAGAGAAGAGACCTTTTCCGCGGGCAAGCCTTGCTGATTAAAAAATATGTCTGGTTTAATTAGATCATTACTTCCTGGTACCACAGTCACATTTATCACAGTTTCCTCGTGCGATAATATTCCGCACTCTTTTGCGACACTTACCGCCGTTTGAATGTTATCACCTAAAATGAAGCAAAAGTCAAGTCACGATTACTCGGTGGCAGGCTACTTAGCTAGTCTGGCCTGCAACTGTAATTATTGGTTCTCACTCTACCCGTTATCATGATAACTCGAATATGCGCCTCTCGTAACTCGTTTATTACTTTAACAGTAGGGCTTTTTAATCTATTTTCTAAAATAATCAAGCCTACAAAATTTAAATCTTTTTCAATCATGTCTCTCGGCATTGTTTTTACCTGCTCGTAAAATAGGGCATATTTTTATATTATTTAACATTCAGAAGCTAAAAGTTTAATATAGTACATTATTCAACAAGGGAATTAAGTCAACGATTATTCCCACGGGTGAGTAAACACACGAGGGAATAATCGCGACTTTATTCCTGCGTTGCTATTAGTGCTTTATTCCCGACTTAACTGTACAGCCACTTTGTTGATTCGAAAAGTGATATTTAAAAGTTTTTCATTTTCATTTACTTAAACATAAATTATAATAAATTATGTACACTATGCGATTTTTCAAGTAGAATGGCTCTAATGTCCGATGAGAGAGTAATATATAAGAGAGTAATAATTAAGGAGAAAAAAGATTCTAACGATCGGTTTTTTATGTGCAAGGTATGCTGAAAATTTGTAAAATTGTAAAAAATTTATGAACTATTAACATTGAAAACGTGTCAACAGTGAAATTATTTTAAAATTTAATTATATTATAACTACCTAAAATTAAATTTTCAAGTAATTTCACAAAAGTCAAGTTTTCAACGGTAGTACATTTTCTTACTTTCTTCCTAGTTGGGTAGAAAAGTGAAAAATTCCATTATATCCGTTTGATAGAATATTAAAAAATAATAAACACGTACTTTTTCTTTTTTCAATTAAACTTTTATTAACAAATATATAGCTAGATAAAATTTACTATGATCGTGACGTCATTGCCGTGTAGTGTATCTATACAGTGTAATACCGTGACGTCATCACGCGAAATTTCAATACCCGATATCTTTGTTAACAAACATTAAATTAAAAAGAGAAAAAATTATACGTATCGGTTATTTTTCAACAATCTATTAGACTTATCTAATGGAATTTGATTTTTTTAACTTAATTATTAATTTTATTACAAAATTGAAATTTGCGGTAATAAAATATTACGGAAAATAAATTGCTGTAGGGTCAATAAAGTGGTTTTTCAGGTGAGTCGGGAATAAAAGACTCATTATTTGCATAGATCATTTTCGTCGACGCTTTTACCTGCGAGACATCTATAAGAAGGTCCGAGTAGCCAAGAGCGATCACACGGTAGCCCTGCTCTGTGTACCTTTGCAGTGCGTTCGCAATGTCGCTGGGGATAGTTTCGACTTTGCTCAGACTTAGAATCATCTCCGGTGATCCCTTGGTGTACGCTCGAAACTCGTTGGACCCGCGCACCTGCGCGATCACTGACATGCGCTGCAGAGTGCTCGAAAATTGGTACTGCTGCACTATGCTGAATTCCGACGTTTCGTTCATATTTTTTGTGAAAATTTCGGACTTTGGAGGCTTGATGATCGACATTGCATTCAAGTCACTCTTTTCCGGATCCTGCAGCTCTGGCTCCTCAAAGATCCACCCTGTACTTTCAAACATCTGAAAGGATAATTTGGTTTTAGCGAGAAATTAATTTTTTTATTTTCATTGTATATGATAGAATATTGAAAAGTAATCGACACTTATTTTTTTTTTTTTTCAATTTAATGATTATCAACAGATCGTTGCTAACAATCGTTAAATAAAAAGAAGAAAAAATACGTGTCGATTAAAATTTTTTTTCAATTTTTTATTAGACGGATGCAATGGAATTTTTCTTGCAAAGACTGAACTGTACTTGAATTTTCGACTGGATTTTTTACCTTAACATCTAAGGGATCTCCTGCGAGCTCGCCATCTATTGTGGTAAGACTGTGGCACACTAGCATTCCCTCGAAAATTCGATGATTTTTTAATATCTTGGGACATTTTTCTGGTTCAGAAAGTACGTTATTTTCATTGACCACAACTCCCATCATGTCCAGTCCGTCCTCTGTCAGTGTTCCTGTCTGGGGCAATTAAAGATTGCACTCTAATTAAAAAGGACTAAAAAGTGCAAAGAAATGCGTCATTTAAAATAATGACTTACCTTGTCGAAACAAATGCAATTAATGCTGCCAGATACATTAATGGCTCTTGTGTTGATGCAATAAATTTGTTTGCTCTTTAGCCTTGACTGGGCGTATAATTTTCCAACTGTCATTACCGCTGGTAAAGCTGGAGGAATGACAATAGTGATTATGTCCAACGCTTTGGCTACTATGTTGAAAGCTGACATTCCGCGCGAGCTCTTAAATAAACGGACCAAGATAAAACAAACATTATATAATTTTCGATCTTTTATAGTACCCTAGTGGAAATTTTTAGTGTATCAAGATGTATCAAAGCGTATCAAAGTGTATCAAAGTATACCAAAGTGTATCAAGATGTTGCATTTCGGACCAATCTTGATAAATCTTGATACATGTTGATATACTTTGACACATTTCCATTAAAATTAGAATTTTATTTTCTTTATATCAAAATTTTTAAGATATATCTTAAAAATATATATATTACATATATGTACCAAAGTGTATCAAAGTGTACCAAAATGTATCAAGGTGTTTCAAGGTATATATCAAAGCTATTCAAAGCATTAATTTCATTTTTATGGGAGTGTATCAAGATGTATCAAAGTATATCAAAGTGTATCAAAATTTTACAAAATTGGTCCGAAATGCAACATCTGGATACACCTTTATACACCTTGATACACCTTGATACACCTTGATACATCTTGATACACTTTGATACATTTTAATACATTTTGATGCATCTTGATACTCTCAAAAATGTCCACTAGGGTAGTTATCGTTAAATTTACCTTTGAAATGACTGTATAGAGGAAGCCACATAATGCTATGACTGAAAGTATCGCAATAAATTTGTACGAATCCTGATCAAATTTAAAGTCCGTAGGTGGTGGGTACAGTATTGCAGCGACCAAAGCTCCTTTATTGGTTTGCAGACCCGTTCTTATGACCTTTGCGAGAACTGGTTTGTCGCCGTAATTTCTACGCAATTTTATCATTAGCAATCATGCAGATACTGTAGTTGCTAATAAATTAAAGCTACGATTCTACTTTGGTTTTGCGGATTTTGCTGAAACTTTTGTAAAAGTAGCTCACAATCTTTAAAGACTTGGGTTGTGATTACTTAAATTAGTAACAAATCGTACTTTTTGACCCCGTGAAAAAATCATCATAGTTTCAAATGTTGGGGTTGGAGTAGGTCGCCTTAAGTGACCTTCATTTTATCCCTTGGTTTGTTTGAAGGCAAACTTAAAGTATAAAGAAGTGGAAAACTCTTTATTTCCATCGATAGATATTAATTTACTTTTACGGTCAGTTTAAAAGCAATTATTTAAAAAGAACTTTGAAAAAAATCTCAACGAGCACTTTATATTATTGCCGTGCGAGAATCGTGTAATTTTTTTTCAACATTCAGCAGGGGCACGCTGTAATACACATAGTTAGACATCAGTTTAGTTTGTTATACTAACAATTAACTCAGATGATCACTAACGGTCTTTTTGACCAATGCTTGATTTCCAACCTGATCATACACATATAAGTTCTTTTGATTTCTAAGATAAATTTTTCCTAGTCGTTAAAATTTAACATAAATTTCAAACCACCTTTGCCCTCCACCCATTTTTAGAGATCAAAATTCATATTAAGTCCATACGATTTATACATGGTTCTTTTCCTATACATTTTAAGTTATTTTTATTACTCATATTTAATCTATTTCAGCTTTCAAAGAAAAATCATTTTACTTCTCTACTAAGAATTGCCATAGATTCTAGACAAATTTACTAATGATGTAGGAAACTTTGATTTATAGATATCCATTAAAATTAAAAAAAAACTATTATATAATTTTTAAGAGTATTTTTTCCGTGCAATAAAACATCACCTAAAGTTTCAGCAGAATCCATCATCCAAAGTTGAAACATTCGCCTGTATATAATTTAAAAATATTCTACTGATAGACAAAAATATTATTGAATCAGATGTTGTAAAATAAAAATTTTTAACAGCTATTGTAAAATATTTACTTCGTTTGAATGATAGTTGTGCCGCAGAAAAGAGTGTGATGAGAATATTCTTTCGAATCCTATTGTAAAATATTTACTTCGTTTGAATGATAGTTGTGCCGCAGAAAAGAGTGTGATGAGAATATTCTTTCGAATCGTAGAGCAGTTGATGAGGCTGGAGAGGAGTTTTAGTTACTGGCACTGATTCACCTGCGTCATAAAAATTTCAATATTAGAAATTTATAGCTAATTTGAAAATTTCTTGTGAAAAACACTTTTGAGCTCTAAAATGACTTTAGAAGAATATTTAGTATACCAATGTATAATTTACTGCAATATCTGATCTGTGAAAAAGATAAGTAGCGATTTGTGCAAAGTAAAACTACAATTAGTGTAGAATCCTATTTTGACACTTCTTTTTAAATTGTCAATTTTATGAAATATCGCATATAAAAGTTAGATTGTCAGATTTTACCATTGAAAAAAAATTTTGTTGAATTCTTACAAAATCTTACAAAACCATTTAGTTGATTTACCTAAATATTTAGGTGAATTAACCAACGTTTTAGTTGAATAAACTAAATGTTCGACTAATCAATTCTTTTAACTAAAAATTTAGTTAAGTCAACTAAATAATTATTTAAATCAACTAAATTGTAAGGAGATTTTGTAAGAATTCAACAAAACTTTAGTTGAATTTACAAAATTTTTTTTCAGTGAACAGATTATTGGAATAAGTGTTTTTCTGAAAAGTTAATTTAGTTCTCACATTACTTACCAGTAAGCATAGATTCATTGATAATGCAAGTACCAGTCAGAAGTACCGCATCGCAAACGATTATCCCTCGATGACGTGGTAATTCTATTATGTCTCCAGGTACAAGTTCAGCGCTTGATATGCTTTCGAACTCCCCGCTCTTTCTTAATACTTTAACAGTTTCAGTAGTAGCCACTGTATTCCGTAAACTAATTTGATTCTATAGCGCCAAGTAAAATATTCATTTTATTTCATTTATGTATAACCACGTTGAAACAGAGAGAAAAAATCTACATAGATCCTGGATTTGCAATGTAAGTTAAATTTTAACATGGACCGCTCAAAAGTTCTTCAAATTTTAATTTTTCCTATAAAGTGTGTACAAACGATAAGAAGTTTCTTTTTTTCTCCCGATGAAGTTAATAAAATACCCATTTTTATGATAAAAATACAGGTATCTGACTACATAAAATTAATGTAATAAAAAAGTAATATTTTTAGACTTGAATAACGCAATTTAAAAAATATTATACATAATATAATTGCAATGTAAAAAAAATATCCCGAACTTTTGAACAGCACCTGTTATAATTTGATACCACCTGTAAGAAAAGCGCCTGCAGACAATTCTATACATAAAAAGAGTCTGCAGCTTTTTTTCCTGCGGGTACAAACATATTATACCCTAATGCTCGACTCTTTCTTACTATTGTAATCTAAAATTTCATTAATTTTCAACATACTTTTCTCGTTTGTATAATAGAACTCGTAATACCGAAAACGGACATGCAGACTATAGCCGCTGAATAATACACGTATCCCTCGGGAAGCCACACGGCTAGGGTAAATATCTGAAAGATGTAGAAAGGATTTAAGACTTCGAGAATGAACAACAGGCCGACCGACTGGACTGGCACAAGAATTTCGTTGTTGCCGTAAACGATGCGCCTGTCGAACAGAATCAAGATTATACTGTTTTGTGTGAATTTCGAATTATTAATTTAGTATCCCTGGTAGAAAATTAACCATATTCTGGGCAGAATTTCTGGTCAATAAATGTTAAAATGTCGTATATCTAAAAATGTTGCAAATACTCTTTGCAACATTTTTAGATATACGTCATTTTA